>JANHGB010041810.1:11505-46847 GCA_026283785.1 Coracopsis vasa
TGGTGGTCAGCTCTACATGTGGGCAGAACAGGCTCACATAGGCATCTGCCATATACGCATAGCTGACGTCCTCAATGTTGGAAGACTTCTTTTCATGGCAAGACTGAAGCCCATGAGTAGGCAATGAGAAGAAGAAAGACAGCCCCCTCCTTGAACACAGGACTTCGTGCTCAAGCACTGTCAGTCAAGCATCACAGCACGGTCCACATTCAGGTGAAAAATATCAGAGGTGAAATGTGTTGATACGTGCATCAAAGTAACGTAGTGGGGAGTGTGTCTGGAGAACTGGTGGGAGGTGAGGGGTTACAGTGATATGATAAAAGATACACACAGCATTCTCAAAATGCTCAAATGGCATTGAGCCCATGTGGATTGATAACCAGCATGATTTTTCTGGTAATTTTACGCTGTGGATGTATGAACAATACCTCACCAGTGGATAATATCAGTTGTCGGCTATATACATGTTTTATAACAACCAGAACACTTATTTTTCAAAAAGCCATTGGTGGTTGGCTTTGATTTCTTTTTTTCTGCAGCAAAGCTTTCCCACTCTCGTTCTCTTTCAAGCTCACGGAAGCTAACTGCAGAGAAAGTAAAAAGGTATTCAACACGCTAGACAAAATAATTAGGAAAATATTCTACCATTTTAAAATGTTTTGTTGGTTTTAAGAGTGCAGCTTGTTTATTATCCTTAAAATGATGGCAAGTGCCCTGTGTTCAGCTATACAAATCAGATGTCTGACACGATAATGTCAAATAATAAAGAACCACTTACAGGAAAGGGCAAGCAATGTAACAGTTTTATAAGCTTCAGTCAGAACATGTTATAGGTAGTTTTTAATAAAATTTTATGCAGCAAATAATGCAGAATGCTCTTAACTTGAAAAAGGTAACATCAGTAGTAAGTGCTGTAACAAATCTGTGCTGAGGCTGAAATAGCCTCTTCTTATGTTTTCTGTCCTTTTAGCTGTATGATACATTTTTTCCACATTTCACAGAGAGTCATTATATCATCTTCTTGATATATTTTTGCTACAATGACTCACTGTGATTTCTGGAACCACTACAGGTAAGATGCAGTTCCCATAATGCTGAACTGCCACTGTCAAGACAGCTTCAGGGACCTCCTGAACACAAAACGTAATGACAACCACACAGGACCAACCCAAATGCCACCCAGATTGACACCCGTGCGGACAAGAACCTAACTAAACGCCTGAGGGAATAATGGAAAAATTAAGGACAACTGTGATATGATCTTTGTCTTGGCCCATCATACTTATTTCCAAAAATTAACAGCAGGAAAGCTACAAAGGTGCTGGTTTCATTGAATTACACATGGAAGTCATGGCTACTAATAGCTACTAACATCCAAGTACAATGAGATCGCAGGGAGCCCCATGCTCCAAATATCAACCTACAACTGTAATTTAATTACAGGAAAATATATACAAACTTTATGATCCCATGCTGAAAAAAATTCTCTTGGGGCATATTTTCTTACAGAACTGAAGAAGGCGGAAGTTGTTCTCTAAAAGTTTAGCAATAACATATCTCTTTCAGCAGTGTTGATAGGGTTAAAATGCAATGCTGCCAATAAGCATCCCTGTTGATATCAAGGAGAATGATCCAGATAGACAACTCGATGTTCTGATATCTTAACATGCATATGACTATCTAATTCCAAATGCTACTTTGACAAATAAAATATATTTTTCAAAATCTACCAAATTTGAAAAATGCACAGAAATCACCTAATGTGGGAAAACCAATTTAGTTTGGTATCTTTCACATCTGTTATGGTCAAACAGGACTCTGAATAAAAAATGACACTCCACTTTGCAATGTAAACATGCAAATACGGTGCTGCACACATACATGTTTGAAATACCCCTGGCTTTCAAATTTGTAGATATTTCACAACTAAGAATATTTTTTCTAGCAGCAGCATTGCAAACTCAGCCCAGGGTCTGGAAATGAATGTGTGTACTGATTACTGCGGTGAATAGTTAGATGACTCATTTGTTTACAAAACCTAACACCATGTACAAGTTAGCTTGGTAGGAACCAATCCATACTTTTGCTATAAGACGAATAAAAAAGATGCTGAAATAAAATGCAGAAATATCAGTCCAAAATTGTTATGTTGTGGGCATACATTACACAGAAGAGTAATGTAATATTCCTACAAAGTAATATTTTTCACCATAACCACAGAAAAAGATCTTTGTCTAAATTCAGCTTCCTTCACTACCCTCATACACAAATATTTTCATATTATTTTTCCCCCTGTTAATCCTGATCTTATTTCAGACATTATTCAATGACAAATCCTGATCTCTCATGGATTTCCACTGAAACAGCAGGATTTTTTCTTGCATAACGATAAGAAGAATTGAAGAAAAAGATCTTTATTTCTGTGAAGTTACTCATCTAAGGGGTAAGGGCAGAGGAGGAGTGATGTACTCTGATGCACGACAGGTAGCTGCAGTGTTTCTCCTCCCCGTGTGCCTGAATCATGCCAATAAAGCACACTGCATGCAACTTGAAAACCTCAGAAAACCTGGGCTTTGCTCTGCACCTACTCACTTGTACAAACTGAATTCTGCATAACTTTTTGTTTGGCAAAATTGGGGATTCATTCAAAACTAAAAAGTCATTTTGCTATAAAAAAAAGGAAAAATCACCCACAGTGAGGCATAAAACAATTTAGACAAATAAGAGCTGTTCCCAGACCTCTGCACAAACGCTGGACTGAACATGACATTTAACATTTTTTTGGATCAGCATTCTGGTATTTTTACAGTACTTTATCCACATCTCTCCTATCCTCCTGTTCCTAGAATCAGCACAGCTAGAAATATAAAGTAAAAGGTAATTCTTGCATATCTCACATCTGGGTAGAGTTAGGAAGTGCTAAAAATCATATGAGTGTATTCTCACAGGATTTTGAGCTTGAAATTCTTGTTGTTTCCTGCCTTTGCAAGAACCTCAGAGGCAAGTGCTCCTTAAACAGGAATGGCTCATTTGCTTGCCATTGGAAAAGAGTGAAATTGCTTTGATGTCTGAGTTATGGCTTGTAATTTATAAATAACTCATTAAGTATTTGAATGTACGTGCACATGAGTTAACGTAGAAACCAACTCACAGCAACTGATATAATACTAAAGACTCTTCTCCCTTGGGATTCATACACAGTAGGTGCCCATGCTGAGTGCACAGTAACACAATGCATGTCACAACTGCAAAGAGGATTCATGTGGTGTTTGGTCTTGCCACACTGTGCAACCAAGTCTCACCTGTTACAGCAGATGAAACTCATAGCAATATATGGGGACCTATACTTCTAAGATTAAAATATCAACGCTCTCTTACAGTATGTGCTTTGTGTCTACATAACATGCCCATTGCAGAAGCAATAAACATTTGGCAAAGTGATGCTGATTTTCTTCAGGCTAATCCTCTATGCCTACACACTCATATGCAATATCCTATTGGGGTGGAATAGGAGCTTCTAACCATACGCACACTGTGTCGGCGAAGCAGCATGAGTCTGACTTCTGAGAGCTATTCCCATGAGGTGGTGTGCAGTGTAGACACAAGCAGTGGCTCTGAGTGACATTTCTCACCTTTAGTTTCTCCTAAAAATCTACCACTTCCGAGGCAGATGGCAGGCTACACCCCCAAAGAGTCAACTTCACAAGAAGCCTTTGCTCTGCGTGGGGATGCTGCGTAGGGGAGCTGAACTTTTGCTCCTCCTCTGTTATTTCCACCTGTTTTTTTACCCCGGGTTTCATCACTTATATGTCATCCCATTCACATTTTACCATCTGATGTCGTAAGCCGTCTGCTCCATTCAATGTCCTTCAAAGGGGTACTCACATGGAAGCCACTCGCAAGAAGGTCACCCACAGCCCTTCCATTGAAGAATTTGTATTTGCTATTCATTTGTTATCAGTGCTCTGTATGTTCTGAGTAGTGATAAAAGCACCCAAAACTGCAGAATCTCAAGGAAGGTGATGGTTGAATTTCAGAACACAGGTTTTTATGCAACTGCGAGAAGATTTAAGAGCAAATGGTAGTACTAACAAAACAACATTTTTGTTTACTGCATCAGATCTACAAGTTACACTTGAGGAATGACATTCTTAACAGTGTCAAGAAAAAGTGGTGTTTACTTTATAAGGAGTAAATTTTAACCCAAATGTGATCAGAAACCAAGAAAAATTCTTACTTTCTTTCCCAGAGAAACTTCTATGCTGAAAAAAATTACAGTATCCATGTTGTGGGTGAGGTTTTTTGTCCGCCCAGTGATTCTAGAAATTAGGAATTTTTTGAAGTGTAGTAATTTATTTGAAATACAAAACCTTTACATAGCTAGCTAACTGATGTGGAATAATCAACTCCTTCCCATATGCCATACTTACTACACTGACCATGGTACGCTGGCTTGACACATCTTGGGCAAATGTAGCAGTGCTTCCTGCCAAGTTTGCAAGCCAGTCCCAAGAGGGTGGCTGGCAATGGATGTTTCTTAATGGGCACAGTGAGATGACAGTTAGAGGGGATTCTTCCAATTACCTATCCATTTATGAATCATTCTCCTAGATTTACCAGGAATTACTACATTGTCTTCATCAAATGTGATGCTAAGCAGTATTCCTGTTGAAACATTGAATAAAAACTTTACTGCTGGCAGCATTAGGTATGTTGAAGGAAAGAGTCATTGGCCACTTGCATATCTGCTAACCACAGGAATAAACTGCAAGATGGATGATCCATATTATTGACACCACATTGGTGTCACTGTAATGGAAAATTATGCAGGTTTTCTTTTTGTGTTTTTCACTATTTTTTCTCAATGCATCACTGACAGTAGTAATATGAAACTGCTCTTGTTTGAAATGTAGTGGCCTGGAAAATACATAAACTGATGCCAGTGTGTCTGCTACAGAGTGGAAGGATCCCAATGGGCTCTCTTTATAAGATTATTCCAGTATGGGTCAACTGTTGCAATATTCAGCAGCCTAAATATCATTAAAGGAGTTATTCCCTACTGTGTCCTTTCCTTTCTAACACCTTTGAGAGCAAAAACTTGGATGTTTCCTCTAATACATATTTTTGAGTATCCCACTGATTTTGCTTGCTCTTGGAAAACACCCCGGTAGTCTGCAGAAATGAATCTCATGTTGCAGCACTGCTGTTTTCCATGGCATGACAGTCCATGCTTCAAAGTGATGTGTTCATCTGGTTCGCTCTGCACCACAGTTCTGATTCCTGACTCCTCTGCATGGTTACAAGAGACATATACTTTATATAGGATTTTTCTGAGAAGTTAAGATCCTCATTCCTTGAATAAGTTTTAGAAATGCAGGCTCACTTTAAGAGCAAATCTCTATATGATCTGGCACAAAGATGCCATCATGAAAGACACTGACAGCAAGGGAAGATTCCTCTCCAGAGTTGTGAGATATATTTTGAAAATAGGAAACAGACCAGACCATTGTCTTTATTTACTTATGCTTTTGAAGAGTGCAATACAGACACCACCCTGCCTAGCATCACTGGGGAGAGTCAAGAGCAGTTCAGTCTTTGCTAAGGTGCAGAACGGACCCTTCCTTTGAGCAGATAAATTTTGCTGTAGCTCTTCACAATTTAGGCTGACTACATGTAATACCACTTGTCGCTGCGATGCACTGTCAATTAGCATATGCAGATTGTGAATTAAAATATGCAAACCATATGTAAATCACATTTATTTTTAAAGGGCTTGCCTAAAGAGGGGGATGTAGCTGTCACTTTTAACAATAGCAAACACCTAATAGCAAACGCCTACATATGAAACTACTAAAAAGACACAGTAGTAGTGCAGTGTTGGAGCACATCTGAACCCACATCCTCTTTCAAGACACAAAGTAAGTTTTTATGGGTTTCTTTCTGGCATTTGTTCGTGGTGTACGGCATATACATACCTATCTGTGAATGCTCTAAAACAGGATAGCTGGAAATATTGCAACAGACAAGCTTGCAGAGAACAACCTTTCCCTCTGAATACGTAAGCGAGGTCTGTGAGAGAGATTGTTAAGTACTAAACAGCCCCTGTATCATTAATAAAAAGGAAAGACTTGACCCACATTATTATGTCACTGCTTTTCTGTGAGAAGTTGAGCTCTAAAACAGAATCACAAACTTATAATGAGCCTGAAAAGTCTTAATTTATCATCATTTTCACTTGAAAATCTTGACAGCAATTTTCAAAGCCTCTTCCATGTCTTCTAGAACATTCTGTGGTACACAGTAAACTGGGAGCAAGTATTTAATCAAGAAGCAATTAATTATTTTCACTCATGTCATAAAGATGGGAACTGAACATGTGGGAAATTCAAACAGAAAGCCTCCTGTGAATACTTCCACTTAAAATACTGCTCTTACAGCCTAGTTCCTAATCTACACACAGTTTGTTAGAAGTATAACTGTAGGAAAGCAAATATTATTGAAATACTTAGAGCAGGGACATTCCAAGATGGGTCACAGTAAATATTCATAGAATCATAGAATGGTTTGGGTTGGAAAGGATCCTAATATCATCTAGTTCCAACCCCCCTGCCACGGGCAGGGACGCCTTGCACAGGTTGTTCAGTGCCCTGTCCAACCTGGCCTCGAACACTGCCAGGGATGGAGCATTCACAGCTTCCTTGGGCAACCTGTACCAGTGTCTCACCACTCTCACAGCAAATAACTTCTTCCTCATATTTAACCCAGATCTCCCCTGTTTAATTTTGAACCCGTTACCCCTTGTCCTATTGCTACAGTCCCTAATGAAGAGTCCCTCCCCAGTATCCTTACAGGTCCCCTTCAGATACTGGAAGGATGCTATGAGGTCTTCACGCAACCTTCTTTCTCCAGGCTGAACAGCCCCAACTTTTTCACCCTGTCTTTGTATGGGAAGCGCTCAAGCTCCCTTGTGCTCTCCTCTGTGGTCCTCTTTTGGACTTGCTCCAACAGTTCCATATCCTTCTTATGTTGGGGACAACATAACTATGCACAGTACTCCAAGTAGACTACAGGTAAAACTTATTCCTCTTTGCATAGAGGCATGAAGCATGCTGTTACAAATGCATGACCATGAAAGAAGTTAAGGACAACTTATTCATTTTAAGCAAAAGCCCATGCTCACAGACAAACCCACACAGTAGGCAGAGCAGAAGCAGTGCAAGACGTGACCAGCCTTCGCTGCTTGCTGCCATCCTGCTGGGAGTTACAAACCCACAGGGAGACACCACAGTGGCCCTCATGAAGGCTCCTATCCAAACAAGGGCTTGGTGGCGGCTGACACTGACTTGGCAAGGCAGCGTGTGACAAAAGCCCCTTCTGCGGTCTACCTCCATAGGAAAAGCAGTAGCAGACAGCAGGGATGGTCATTTTTAATATAACTACAGCTGTTTCCACATGTGACTGTGCTCTAACAGTATAGTTTGCAACCATTATTTAATTGCAATTTCAGCTAACCATTTTGTAGTAATTGATGGCTGAATAAAAAATTCAACAACTGCCTATATGGCTGAACAAATTATATTCTGCTTATAATACTTTCTTAACTCAGCCACCCACTATGGCTGATATATTTGATTGCTAAATTGATTTTTCATTAATTTAATCTTCAAGGATGATTATTATTCTGAAGCTGGACCACACACAATAAAAATAGGCATTTTATTAGTCATACAGTCATAGTGCACACAGCGAAAATGGCATGTGCCCTGGCTGATGGATCCTGCCTGATGTATAATTTGTTGTTCCAATGCCAACTTGCAGAGCATCATTACTTCATCACAGTTGGTCTGATAGAAGTAAAAGAAATTTGGGTCCCATTAGTCCTTTTAAAATATCTTGACCTTGAAAATATGAAACTACTTGGAAAAGATTATTAGATAGCTGAATTAATAAAAAATAATCCCAATACTGAAATTTCAAATTAAGAAAAGCTCATTCTCATTTCAGGAGACATTTGTTATCAGGAAGACAGCCTATCCTGAAAGTGCTCTGTAACAGTTTCACAGTAAATAAATGCTTTTAAAACCACAGAATGTGATTACCATAAAATACATCCCTGCAAAAAAATATAATCAATTAGCAAAAGGTCTTTAATACAAGACACTTTACAAATACATGCCACTGTCACTGAAACTACTCACACAAATAAATGCTTGCAGGAGAGCAAGAGGGAGACCTTAACGCTTTTACAGTGAAAACTTGCTAGGAAGCAAATACACCTACTCCAGAGAATAAAAGATGTGATCAGTAATATAAATTAGTGGTCAGTGCAAAACATCTCCTAACTCTTGCTTGGTAATGTTTTCAAATTATCTCTTTTTTTTCTGGCAGTCACCATTTTGCAGGTCTTTACTATCCCAGCCAAAGTAAAGCAGCAGAATACTGCTGACCCCCTCACAGTAGAGAGAGGCCAATTCTATTTCTAAGGTTAATATTATCTCTTTTGGTGAGATTTCCTTTCATTTCTGGAAGTAACCCAGGCTCAAAAGACTTCAACATGATGCCTATCAACTAATGAATTAATCAGCTACATCATAACTAGTAATATCTCAACCAGCTTAGACCCATCAGGGACCTGTCTTTTACACTAGCTCTTTAAAAAAGGAAATGGAAAAGAAATGGAGGAAAAACTAGCTTCTGTGTCATTTTCTCTCCATCTTATGGATACATAAGAATCATAACAGCTTGTGTGATGAAGGTGTGAGGAAAAGAAGTGTGGCAATACAAAAGACATAGATGGTTCTTGACATATGTCCTTTTGCTGCTTAGCAACATGCCAGTGTACTGCATGCTATTTTTGTTTCAACTTTCTGCAAAAATGGTATTTATTCTGGCAGAACCCTATCCACAACCTTCTGCTATGTCCATAGCGGTAAAGCAGCGGCTACTTTGCGCTGAAGAGAACCCAGAGGATTCTGTAATTGTAATAATAAAATATAGCTCAAACAAGACAAGTATGCTTCAGTAGCGTGAGCCAGGCAAACCCAAAATGCTCCCTCCTAAGAATTTTCTTCTACTTTCTCTGGATAACAACTCTTGTCATTTAAAGTGCTCTACTAAGACATACCTCCCACCCCCAAATCCATTACTGTAGGGGAGTAATGTGAAGAACCTCTACCGAGTTGAAATTAGATAACCTGGACATGCTTTGTTTGCCAGAGCCCCTTTCTTTTCCTGCAAATGCTTTGAAATTATTTTTATTTTCTAAAGTCAGAAAACAATTCAGCCCATTACAAATATTTTTAATAGGAAAATTTTCCTGTATAGTGAATTGTTATTGTCAGGCATCTAAAGACCAACACTTTTAGCTGCACAGAACCTTCACATTTATTATCCTGCAAGGAATGATGTGCATATGAATTTCTACTAGTGGAATTCACATCACATTCAGAATCTCCAAGAAGTTCAGTTTATATCCTGAGCCAAATTCAACCTCTTACTTCAGTAAAACTTACTATCACACTGTTCCAATGAATTAGTTGTGGAAGTGAACTTACAATTAATAGAGCAGACACTATGTCTTTTGTATTTTTTAAGATTTGTACTTGTGTCAGCAAAGAAGACTTGAGTTTTACTGGTATTAAAGGAGAGAGAGAATAACTGTCAAGAAAAGGTTGCATCTTGCTGTTCATTATCAATTTGAGGATAAATAAGCAAGCATAGGCTAAGCAAGCTGTGCTACATATGATGCATACATTGGTGATTAACAGCAAAGAACATAAGACCTCCTAAATCTGCAGATTTAGTCCCCTACTGACTCAGCAAATCACATCATATAATCTTTTCCACGAGCTCACTAAACTCTGTCTTAAAACTATTCCATTTCTTCCTCCACTGCTACTACTGACTCAGACCCCACTGACCTGACAACTAGAAATGTTTTTCTAATTTCCAGCCTATATTCACTTGTATCCATTTGGTTCAAGCGTCAAGTGCCACTTTTCTCCCACAGTTCTGTTTCCCCTCCTGAAGACCATGTGGACAGCACTCCAGTCTCCTCTCAACCTTACATTACTGGACTAAAGCCACAACCTTTTACTTTGTTTGCACAACATAAGCTTCTGTATCATTCCAATTATCCCTATCATCCTAAAGCGTCATCCACTTGGATTTCATCTTTCTTAAATACAGGCAGCTAGTTTTTGAGAAGCGATTTTCCCAGTGCTGCTACAATGTGAACATTTCCCTGTCTCCACAGGAAATATCTCATTTGATACTTTCTCGGATCACATTGCTTTCTTCACAGCTGTATCATACCGGTGACTCACAGTTATTCTATGACTGATTGTTACACACAGGTCTTTTGCCTCCTCTGTCATTTTCAACTGATAAGTCTCTAGCAGAAATTTTTTTCAGCAGCCCTTAAGTGCCATTCGTACTCTTAAATTTCATCTCATTTCTATTACTTGAGTCCTCAAGGTCAGAACATTTTTCCTCTGCAATATTCTGATCATCCTTTATATTAATGATGCCTCACAATATTTTGCCACCACCAAATTCCATTCCTCTACTTCTACATTATGTGCCAACATCATTAATTAAAATGTTAAGTAAGTCAAGTCCTCTAGATTGATCCTTGAAAAATTCTGCTGATATCTTCCTTCCAGTGTGACAGTTCTCCATTTAACATAACCTGTTGTCATCTCTTTTTTATTCAGCTCCATTCCATTCTGCAGTGCCACTACTAACATCCACCTTGTTGAGCTGAATCTCCCATGTGTAATCCTGTATCAAATGCTGAACTCCAAATAATATTAGATCTACCACATTTCTTGTATCCAGGTATCTGTGTAGTCTGGGATAATAACTTTGATAAATCTATGTTGCATTTATTTGAATGTTCTAATATTGTGGTTGCTTAAAGACTGATTTAAAGGTCAGACAAAATGATATGGTAGTAAATTACCTCTTCGGAAAATTGTCATTAAAGAAATATTATTTCAGAGCAGCCCATGAAATAAAGGCAACTTATATGCAAGAAATTAACAAAAGCATTAAAAAATCAGCTACTATCCAGCAGTGATCTAAAATAGTTGTAAGAAAAAGGATAACTTATAATGTTGATTTGGTAGAGAGCCTTAGAATATAATGTGTTGCAAGAAATAAACATTCTTATATGAACTTGTGTTTTCAACATAGCTATCTTCCTATATCTATTAACAAAATAAGCATTCACACGTCTTCACAGTACAGGAAAACAAGTAGAAAAGCCCAGGTTTGTGAGAATATATCAGGCTTCTCATAGAAGATGGAGCATAGCAAGAAAAAGCTATTATAAGCGCTAGGCAGAAAAATAAGAAAATGACAAATACATGGATTTCTGCTGTTCAAAGAGATAGCACGTTTTCCAGGCTGGTTAGAGACTGGGTAGCATTGTGCTCTAGCAGGATTATTGAGTTTGCTGTTGCTAGAAAGTAAGTAACACTGTTGGAAGAGCTGTAGCTATTAGCCTAAAACCACTAGCTCGTATGCGGCTGTGGAAGGAGTTTTGGAAGATGTTCTATGCCACTGGATACACTTTTTCCTGGAGCTTTTTAGATCTTTACCAGGGAACTGTACTCACCCAGGAGGCAACCACTATGAACTGATAACAAAGGCGTTTCTGAGAGCGTGTAACTAAATTAACATGCCTCTCTGCAGCTGAAAGAAATGTCTGACCAGACTGTAACGCTGCAGCTTGCTAAGCTTTAAACATAATGTGGAAAGCACAGCAGCCCAGAGGCCAGCCACGCTTCCTGGGATTGCCACACTGCCTTCTCCTGCTTTCTGGATCTCTGCAGCCTCCCATTCGTCACATGCTGGGAGTGCTTCACATCCCTTGTGACGTGATGAAGGCTGCTTACATGTCCCACCCTGGCTCAGGAGGCATATATGACATGTGCATGGCTGTCATTTGGTTGACTTGTGCTTTACCTGGATCACAGGACAACCACATCTGTATTCAAACAACAGGAGAGGGGGCCACCAAACACTTCCTGAAGAGCCTCTATAGGCAACTCCAGCCAAAAGGTTGGAAATACTGTCAAGAATATATCAAATCTATCAACACTAGCTATGCCAGTTCCCTCCAGAATATTACATTAAGGTGAGTTCTGCAGCCTTAGCTCCAAATCACTTAAAGATCTGGGTGTAGGATGTTTAAAAGACTGTTTAAAACTCAGGAGTGCTGACCCTTTTCCTCTTGTGCAATGTCACTCTATCACATGAATAAAGTTAGTTTCTGCTGCAGTTTCCCTTTCCTCTCAGTTGAGACTGAGACACACACTTTCAGGCTTGAAGAGCAGGTTTTGAATTTATTTCCTTAACCCTGGACTTTGTTAATACAAACCTGTAATGTAAAATGTTTTTATAGTTTAAATATGATCTATTCATGACAGTTCCTGTGTCACCATTGCACTAAATTTAATCTTGTTTCTCAGAATCATTCAAAACACCAAGAAATGCTGCTGCCACCTCAGAGATTACTTACTTACTGAAATTAGTCAAGACCTTCTGGGATATACTGCAATGTGCATGAAAGAAAAGTTAGAGTTAACAAGAGGAATGGTGGGAAAATAATAACCTGACCACACATTTTTTCCAAGGAGAAAATATCAAGGAATTGATTACAGACAAGAGCAGCAAAACAAAAAAAAAAACCCAAAACAAACCCAAAAGGAATATATATGGTCATGAGAATGAATCAGACAATGTCAATTAAAAGATGAAAACTATTGTTTTCTAAACAAAGCTATCAGGCAGATTCCATTTTTCCCTACACTTTCTATATCAGAAGTGAAAGTTTAAAGCTCCAATGCCAAGTACATTGGTAAGTAAGAGCTGAAAAAATTGAGGAAAATTAGCGTTTCCTAGATTACCATACAAGCTTCTTTTATTTTCTGTTAAATGTTAGACATCAATAGCAATACATGTTACTCATCACGGATACACTTGAATGTAAGACTAACATTTTTCTTCCTATGTGATGAACAAGACTATACATCATTTACTACAGCAGTAACTTGCATGACTGTGGGATTAAACTTCTCCATATGCTCTTGAGCAGTGCTCTTGCACTGAACTACAGTACTCTGAGTAGGAATGTAAATGGGACAGGTCCCAATATTTCTCATTATGGATGGGAACACTAAAAATAAATAGAAGAGAATTCACTACTGCATGAGATTCTTCTATTATTCTACAGGAACTTCAGATGCCAGAATAATTCCTCATTTGCTATACAGGGAATATCACTGGAACTTCCACTATCTCTAATGCCACTGTTGTCTTTGTTACCTATCCTGTGGGCACATGCATTTTACTGATCTCCCTCATGGAAGGTCATACGTGTTTGCTCACTCCTTTTAAACATTCCTTTCTAAAAGAAAAATAAAGCAAACAGGGGAGTACAATCCTGCAGAATCATTTTAAGGAAGGTCCAGAATGAAAAAAGAATCAGTTCTGTAACATGTTTCCTTCATTTCTATGATTTCATCAGAGAGTCTTCCTCCTGACCTTCCCTCAGCAACTAGAGCTTCCAGCAATCAGCCCAGCTGTCCTACCAGGGAAACCTGGAAAGGAACCAGGCAAAGGAAGTGGCATATCAATCCCGAATTCTTCACCAATATCAAAAATGGTTCTGACACCTCTTTATGGCATGTACATACAAGAGCAAGGCACAAGAGACCACTTATCTAGTTCTTGATGCCACAACTCAGCTGGTCTCAACATACACGGCTCGTGTCTGTCAGATTAGATTCTGTACCTCCCTCAATTTGTAAGGAGTCCCTTTGGTGGTATCTGTTCTCCTGGGGTAGCTTCTAGCAGCAGCCCTGGATACTGCTTATTATACACAGATACAACAAAATCCTACTCAGATCAGACGACACCCATAATAAGAACAGCTGCTTTCCTGGAGGTATAGTGCAAGGAAAAGATTTGCATGAAGTTTGTTCTCATCAGTCACATAGGAGCATTTAACTCACTAAGGTGAATTTACTGTAACTACTAGTCCTATTTTTTTCATTGTTTATTTCTTTTAATAATATAGTCTTAATTTGCCATGGAAGAAGAATTATTCATGATTTAAGCATACAAATACAATGATGTCAAAGAGCATAATAAATCTGTAATCAACATTTAAGAATAAATAGCTCACTATCATATAAACTGTTACCTCATTATTTTATACATATGTCTAAGGGTGTGTGTCTGTGTGGACCTACACAAACATGTTCCTAATATAATCACCAACAAATCTTGATTACAAAACAAAGGAAAACCTTTAAAAATCTAACAAGTGTTATCACAAAGATTTTAGAAAAAGTACACAGAACAGGCCAACATGCCAAATAGCCGTCTTAACATTTTAGATTTGGCACTCAGATGATGAGTACCTTGTACTTAATAGTTGAAGATGTCACCTAAACAGAATGCTTTCCAGATATTTTAAGTTGTGTAAAATTCAACATAACCTTTTTAACTTACAGCTTTTTTTCAACCAATGTGACAAATGGCTGTACAATGTAAATAAAACAAATAACTTGCGTTTAATTTACAGATTTATCATGCACAGAAATCTTTGAAAAATTCTTCTGCTCTGCTTTTACCTTCACACGTAATATGTGACCGTGCACATTGAAACCACCACCACAAATATTTTTAGAGGGATTTCATACCTCACAGAAAAGTTTAAAACTCAGAATTCAGGACTTGAGTTTTACATCCTGCCTTTGAAAAATCTAATGTTCACTTCCATTTACTAGGTTTTTAATTTAAATACTCAAAAATACATTCATTAAAAATCATATGTAGAAAAGTAGCAACATATACCTAGACAGAACCTGTACTTACCTAAAGTAAAAGCTAACATAGAAACTACAGTCTGGACACTCTGGTAAGTCTTTCAGTGTTAGATTTTTTTCTGAAACAGAAGTGGTTCCTACTGGGATGTTATTTAATATGGCAGACAGATTCTATCCAGCTGCTCCTTTTATATCCAGAGAAACAGAAAAAACAGACTGGAGATGTCTTACTATTACTTTTGCAAGCTCCTACTTTTAACAAGCTACTTCCGATACAGAAAACAGCTTACTGATTCTTTAATGAATAGACTATATAGAACAATATTTGATCTTCTATGCAAGGTACTCCTTGTAACGGAAAGTTATTCTACAAGACAGTATGAAGTTAAATAAACTGTTAACAGAAAAAATCAACAGCACACAGATGCAAGGAGTAAATACCAAAAAAGAAATAAATGGATAATACCATTCCTGGGATATCTGTGAGAAACATTACCTGTGTTATTACATTAATTGCATTAGTAATGTAAATCATAATTAGGCAAACCAGATTTTTTTTTAGAACACGGGGTTTTTTTAATACTGTGATAGTCTCTGAATTAAACCAGCTAAAAGTCAAACTGTTTTCAAATGGAACAGTAAGCCATATGCTGATCCATATCAGTAAATCCTGTTTTCCAAAGCCAAAAAGATTTAATTATGTATATTCAAAATGTTTTTGGCTATCAAAATTTTCCAGATATTGTATCCTATAGCCTTACATTCTTAATTTTATGAAACCAACACAGAATTTGACCCTGATAGTCAGAAGTTGAACATTCCCATAAGTTTCCAGTGTCCCTACTGACCACTCACTTGACAGTTGAACAAAATTCTTCCAAGGAAACCCAAAACCTTCCAGTTTTGATTAGCAGACTGTAGCTAGCATCATTCCTGACTGAGGGTGTGAAGAATCCTGCTAAACAGCCATTGTAATCAGATAAAAATGTGGAAATCCCGACACTATTTCCTCTCTTAATCAGCTACTGCTGCCAGCAAAACTGGCTCTCGCCTGGAGGAGAGCTAGAAAACCACCTGCCAAACAGACTACTAATTCTCAGTACTCTTATGTATTTACAAGATATCAAATGATATTAAAAATGGCCAACCACTACACTAATGTACCTCTGCCTGGAGAGACTGAGGGGTTTACTTCCACTTTTCTATCACACTGAATCTCATGGAGAGTGCTACATGCTTCAGTGCTGGATACACATTAGTCCTGTGGCAATCTTCCTGAAATTACACATTAGAGAGGCTCATAGAGCCTGAAGATAGATTTATGATTAACTGATACTTCTTTTTAAAATCCTACTCGGGAGCACCTGGATGTTGACAGGAAACAGATTTGTACCTAATGCAGTGGAGGGCTTATTATTTAAATATTTAAACTGGGCTTTTCACCTGCAAACCATTCAGTAATCTGGAGTTGCTTTATGAGATTATGGGATGATCATTGTTCTATTAGGTGCAAAACCAGGAGGCCAAATTGTTGGGTGATATCTCTGTCTTATTTCTCAGGGACAGGTCTTACTTCTCAGGGAGTTCTGCGCATATAGCTAAATTTGGGATGCTTTTGGGGTACACTGCTCTGTTTCAGTGTGTGCAAATATCTCCCCTTTTCCTTTTTCCCATATATAAGTGACATGGGAATAGCGTGTATTTACGGTCATTCTCTCAGTAAAAGTTGTCTGGACGAAAATATTCAGCTTTTTGAGCAAGTTACTTGTAAGTGTGTGTTACCTATTATTACGTACAAACCACAACAACAGCAGGACATGATTCTTGTTCAGTTACATTATTGGGTGTCATTCAATGGACAAGATCCAACATACAACATGACAAGTTGTACATGTTGCGATATTCTAGTGGAAAGCTCGTATATCCATTAAATTTCAGCTCAGGGGTGATGAAGGTTCTTTCTAAGGCTTTTGTGCAGTGAAAAAAAAAGTTAGTAAATGATGGCAAGAAACACTTCTTCAAACACCAAATCACGGAGTCAGGTACTAAGGATTCTGGCTAATACATACCATATTCCTGCTGTCTTTGTAGTAAGATCGTATGACACCTTCACTGTTTTGTGACTATTCTACCTTTCATGAGACTTTAAAGTTAAATGTAGTTTCAAAAAGTTAAACACTCCATCATGGGTTTACATTCTGTATACACTTAAAAGAGCTGCCCTATACATTCCCTCATTAAACACATAGGGAACACCAATGTTACATTCAAACCAGACATTCTGTTTCTTTTTTGACAGAAGAATAAACATTGCCTATTGTTAATTAAAAAATATATACACTTACGCTATTTAAATCCATTTTTGAAACACATGAGCTGAATACTGAACTGCATAACCAAGTCACACACCAAGACAGAAGTCAGTAAAAATTACAGCTGTCCACTGCAGCTGTGGTATCCATTATGCTGGGATTTAACAACAGACAACAATAGAAATCCCACGGCAGGCCAGAAAGCTAGAGAGAAGAATGGTTCATAAATCAAGCAAGTAACATTGCTGTTGCACTTTTATATGACATCTCTCCATTAGAGACATCTAAGTAATCGATAGGCAAATTGTGACTATTATAACAAAATTCTTAAAATGGATCACTGAATAAGAATGCAGCTAACATGAACTTCACATTCACGTGACTTTTTGAGCTAATCTAATTTTAATGTAGACATGCTGGAGTGGTTTTTCATTCTGGGAGGGTCACATACCTGAAACTCATCATCTTTGAGATGCATGGTGCCAATAGGTGTCCTAACAACATCCAGACCTGTGTCTTATCACACAAAACCAGAGAAGCTGATATGTGTATCTGTCCTCTGCGTGACACATCAGGCAGAGAAGAGAGGAACAAGAATATGTCCTTTATGGATACCTCAAGAGAAGGTTTTCTAGTTTTGCATGAAGAGACATGCACATTACCAAGGATATAACCTACAAATAGAAACACTGCTAAAAAAAAGGTGATGCATAGAAGAAGTTAATATACCTGCAGTTTAACTTTACCTTAGCTGGCTATTCTGGGGGATGAGTATATGCTCAAGTTAAAAACATCTAATATATCGGCACAATTTTTGCCAGTAGAAAATTAGGATGTAACCCAAGAAGCTGACTTTACTTTCAAACTCCGTAACAGACAGCAGCTGTTCTCCTGGCCCAGCCAGAGAGGTTCTTATAATTTTGGGGACCTAATCTGACCCATTGGTTCCTCCAAATCTGTTGGAGATTCCTCCATTCCCATCCCATGAACAGAATTGACCTTTAAGTAAAAAGAGCCACCAGCCTCATGAAGTCCCATTACTTCACATTATCATGGGGTCTATTCTCAGTGGCTTTACCTGCAGGCAGCCTTCTGCTCACACCCAAGGAGACTCTTGGAAATCTAATACTATCATTTATCATTTCAGAAAACACCTTTTGGACTTGAGATGGCAGCAATGATTCCAAAAGGCAGATCAGTTTTTGAAATGCATCAAAATACACATTGAAAGTCACTATTGTTAGGTTTTGATTACTTTCCTTGTTTTACAGTTGTAACCCATTTTTTCTAGAAATCCAATTCTTGATTTTTTGGGGGGATTTGCATCATCATAAATCTTACAGCTAGAATGCAACTGTGATGAATTATAGCTGCAGTACTAGGGGGCTTAAAATTCTGAATAATGCCAAAGAATATGAAAAGTTAAAAACAATATGAAAGTTTAAAATAATATAAAATACAAAGTAAAACAAAATCAGAAATCACAGTTTTGAAACTTGAATTATTCCCTAGAAAACACTGCAGAAGTTATGTCTCTGAATTATTTCAACATTGAAAAATAATTCAGGGCCATTTGATAACAGATCTCTTCAGTGCAGACTGGGATTGCAACAGCTTGGTTACAATTTTCATAATGTATGTACGATTCTTGCAGTTCTCAAATTAATTTCTTTAGGGATATTTCAAAATTTCACTTGGAGATTGGAGGAATTCAGAAAGAAAGCTGGATTTCCTGTGATGTCTGGGTGTTTGGGCTCTGGTTGAACTCCCAGTGAAATCCATGGGGTTAGCAAACCCTGGTTCTCAGCCTTTTATCACAGTTCTTTACAGTTAGGACTTCACAACAGTTCCTATGGGCTGTTCAGCACAGGCAGTACAGCCACCAGGAAAAAGAAAACTACAGATAATTAAGTAGTTGAATGCAAGTCAGTTTTCCCTGCCAGATTTTGGGGTCTGTGTAAGGTCCTTAAAATTACATTCATGTCATATGGCTGATGCCACAAGGTCTCAGGCTATCCTCTCCCTCAGACTAATCATGGCAGGGTTGTGCCTGAAATGTCTAGGGAAAACTCAAGCACTGCAAGATGGAGTGGTCATCAGACAAATCAAAGCTTTCCTTTCAGCCACCCTGCTGCCTGGGCAAGGTTTCAGCCTTGAAGGACCATGCCATTTGGGAAAGCAGATCCTCAAAGAAACAGTCCTTAGCACATGTGCTCAGTGAAATGGTATTTCTCTGGACATATCTCCATGGTATCTCCCAATACCAGATCTGATGATTAATTCTGCCTGCAGGTTGAAATTTCTTCTCTGTAATTTCTGTTCTTTACCTTCGGTCCTATCCCAACTTTGTGTTGTTTAATTGTGAGTAGTGGCTCTTTTTCACATGACTGAACACAGCCACATGAGACAGGACCTGCCAGCACATTTTCTCACCTTTTTAAGGGTGGCCTAGTCAGTGTAACTGATTCAACTGCCATCCAAGTCAGCTAACAATTGCCTGGCTGAATGGGATATATGAGTGAGAAATTATAAATAGCTTTTAATTTACAAAAAATCAATAATTTGTCTTCTTGTAAAAATATCCTGAGCTATCCCTGGCTTTTTATTGTTGTCTGACCACTGTCAGAAACCTGTAGGAAATACCTAAATGCTAAGAAACTACTTCAACTGAGGAAGACATATAGAAACATTTCTATTTGAAATAAACTGCACAGATTAAAGACATGTTGTTAGTCATTATTTTTGTGTAATTCTTCACCCTCTTGTTTTTGTTTTCAGAAACCTTAATATGATTTCAGCATGACTGCAAAGCTTCAAAAATTGCATTTTTTTTTTCTAGAATAAAAAACATTCCCCAGTACTCACCTATTCCCATTTATCTGAAAATGCTTTGTACAGAGAATTCTGAGTCACTATGAACTGTGGCATAATAAAGCTCTTCTAAGTTTCTTTTGAAAAGTGGTTGGAAGTTGTAGCTTTCTGAAAATAAGTTCACTATTGTATTCTGCATAACGTCAGTACCAATCCCGGTCTCCGTTGTCCATCCATGCTCAGAGTTGAGTTTTCCCTTGAACTTAAGTCAAGAGAGTTCAAACAGATCAGACTCCAGGTCATAAAACAGACTTGCAGTGTATCTATCTGCTTGGGGAAGGCTCTTTATTCAAGTAGAGCTAAGTCAACAAAGGCCTCAAACTAGCCTGCAGAACATCTGCACCTCAGAACAACAGCAACTGGGGCTGCCACCCAACCTTGTCAGTAGAGGATACACGCACCCAGCTCTTGAAATACCCCCTAAACAAGCAAAATGTAAAATCTCTGTTTGAAAAGACTAGAAACCACAACAACTTATTTTCAGAAAAAAAACCCCAGGAGCTACATGTTGTCTTTTTTTTTCACTATAATACAACTGTTTTACACAAAGAAAGCACAAAAATGTAGAATGCTGGGGTTTGTAATTTAATTGCGAGTATGTGTGCAGCCATATTTTAAAATATTCTGGATTTTTCAGCAGGTAAATTCACAATGTGAATATCACATTAATATTGTAGAATATGATCCTGTAAAAGAGTTATGCATGTATTAAACCTTACATATACAATGAGCCCCATTGAATTCAGGAGCTGGCTTGAAAGAGTACTGCAAATGATACAGTTCCAAAAATAATGAACTGCATTATTCATTACATACATAAGAAAATAGCATAGTATATACATATGTATGTCTGCTTACATTTTTATTATAGACAAGAGCTCTGGTTAAGTTTGCTTAATATTTTTTAATATAATACATTAGTTTCGGTTGCTCATGCCTTTGCCAAGCTGTAATTATTTAGCTGAAATTTTCCAGGCTAGATGTTTGCCTCAGATGAATTTTTCTTTTTTTTTTTTTTAACTTTCAACAAAAGCAGTTTCTGTCTTTCCAAAAGAAAAAAAAAAGATGTTAGGAAACAGGTTATTTGCCTGTGTTAAAAAAAATAAAATCAAAAGCCTTTTCTTTACAGGAAAGCTTGAATGCCATGTTGTACTGAAGTAAGAATAGAAAGTATGGTAGGATGAAGAGGAAGGGTAAAATGCAAAGGTTTCACTACTATCCAGGATATAGTTGTTACTGTGATTGAAAATCCACTTACTTTGAATGGACTGAAAATCCATCTGTACTTTTCACACAATAAAATACATCAGAGGTCGTTAGATCAGTCACCTCAGTCACCAAATGTTCTGCCTGCACTGACCATGCTCGCCCCTTCGGATCTTGCTGCTAAAGTACATCTCTTAGAGGCAGTGTTTTCTGTGGCTGCCAACTGCATAGTTCAAGAAATGGAAACTTATTCTGTGCAGCAAAACATTCCAACAGTTCTCAACACTATGTTTGTTTGGTAGAAAATTAGATTTATTTTTTTTTCTAAATTCAAGAATATCTCAATAATATCAAGGTTACTGGCTCAGGAATAACATAAATCTTAAAGTAGGAGATGAAAATTTACATCTAAAACTGTCAGTCATTCTGAGCTTGACTGAGACGGCCAATGTGAAGTGTCTGGTGCCATCTGAAATGCTGGAGGGTATCTGAGACATCCCCATGGGGCTGGCACACATGCCACAGGCCTCGGGAAGACCTGAGGCCAAGGCAGGCAATGCAAGCGTGCTTTGGATGGCTCTGGCCATCCTCGTTCTGTGACTGAAAGCAATCCACAGCATCACAGCTCTTCACAACACATGAACTGGAAAAGCTGAAGAAAAGGGTTTGATTGGAAGGGTTTCATGAGAAGAGATTAAATAAGAGCTAAAGTTTTCAGTACAGAGAAGTGAAGCCTGAAGGTATTGTACCACGGCAGCTTAAAACTGATGTAATTCTCAGCTACCATACGCCTGTCCTTTTTTCCATATATCTTTATTTCTATCTTTCTATTCCAGCTACATGTCCCCTCCCTCTCTTTTGCACCACCACTAGCCCATGTGCAGTCAGGTGATGAGTGAGTATAGGGAGCTGCTGCAGCAGGAAAGTAACCCTGAATTCAAAGTAATTAAGCTTCCAAGGACCTGCACTTTGAAAGATGTGATGTAAATGAATTTGCGGGCCGGGGAGGGAGGAAAACATGGGAGAGGTAAAAGAACTATTTAATCTAAAAGAAAATGTTGATGTGACAAAAAAATAGCTCTAAGCAATCATGGAGAAATGTAATCTAGAAATTACAAAAGAGTTTCTAAGCATTACTGCCTTGTATTCTAAAATAACTTTCCAGCAGCAGTAATGAGAAAACAATCCTAAATAATGGAGCTTGACCAATTTAATAAAGGGATTACATGATGTGGTGGCCTGTGGTACCACACCACTGGAATTACTGCATTTCTTTGTTCTGCCCCTTCAGAACTGTCATTCAAAACCAAACTCCCAGTTCACAAAAGCACCATGCAATAGTGAGCACCAACGTGATCTGTCGATGCCCTCCAGAGTATTCAAGAACCCATGTGGGCTCTGTATAACATGTACATTAGTCTGCTACCAGGTATGGTTGGAATAGTTGTCTATAAACAGATTGTAATCCATGGTATGAGGCTCTCGTGTGCTGAGAAAGTCACAGGTTACTGTGCATGCTGTATTTATGCCCTCCTTGCACTTACCTCTCAAGCGCCATGCATCTACTGCTAATGATGCAGGAGGACCCTTTTGGCATCACACAGAAACTTAAAAGATAGACAACAACCACTGTACACTTGCTTTTTCAATCTTAAATTGAGGTCTTGTCCCTGTGTGCAACTTTTAACTACATGAACTCCATTTATTTTTACCATAGGCTTGCAAAAGGATCATTTAAAAACATTCTGCTAATACACTATATATGCCCTCACTTACACACAAGGTGGAAGTAGTTACTACCTGTGAAACTTGTTCCAATGCGTTTCTCAGGCCGACACAAAGGTAACTCCCTATTCCAGTTCCTCATTTCACTGCATGCTATAGTTCATGCATTCCCTTAGGACACAATTTTTATTTTTAGAGAAGCCTCTATTTGCTGACTGTTGTGAAAGGAACACTCAGGAGATGCGATTAGCAGTCACTTGTTTCAGTAAACATTGAATGTAACATATGCCTCTCAAGTAATGTGTATCCAAACATACAATTTACAAATAATTAACATCATGTTAATTAGTCACATTAATTTATGCCACTTTGTGGAATTATTTCCTCAGAGTCTTTAGGAATGCTGCCAGCAGTTTGAGCCAAAGAGTGTGAAAATTTGCTTGAAGTAACTGTTGTGACTGGCTGTGACACACAGCTTGAACAACAAGCGACTCGGGGCCATAAAGACTGATTGGAGCCGTCGAGGTGGATTGATGCTGACACCGCACGGTGAGGGCAGGAGGTGGGGAGTGAGCACTCCCCATGCAGGGCTCACGCACACACACGTGTCCTCATCCTGCCCCACGCCTCCCTCACAAACCACGTGCAGGAGGTGATGGGCAATATCCTGACAATTTTTTTTGTAATTATTGTGGGTTATTTCAGATGACGAATCTTAGAAAAAAAAGCTGTTGAAACCAAACATAACTTCAGAACTGATAAATGCCAAAATTAAGCTTCTCAAAAACAAAAGAGAAGCCATTTGGAATATTGGCAGAATCTCAAAAGAATCAGGCATGGCTATTCTTAAATGTGTGAGGATGGAGCTACTAAACACAGCTGTACATTTCAGTAATACAATATGAAATGTGCCTTGTATAGAAGAAGAAAAAAGAGTTGCTAAGAATTGAGATGGTGAAGCCAAACACAGTAAAAAACAAAAGAAGCTATCTGCAGTCACTTATGTTTTGCAATCAATAGTTCTGCTTTCATAAGTAATGATATATTAAAACTATATAACATTTGTATTGGGATTGCAACTGTTCAATTTTTTGGAAAAATAAAATGACTCCAAACAACTCACTGGGTATGGAATATCATCACCAGTTTCTCTTAATGCAGCTCCTGATAGAATTCCAAATTATGGTGATATTAGAAACACCTCAGCTTGCACTATACATTCATTACATTTCTACTGAAGAAAATAAAGCAGCCCGAAAAGCAGCTCAAATGATAAATACACACAGCATTCTAGAAAGGCCACACTACAACTGATAACTAGACACCCAGAGAGGCAGGCAGGTGTACAGATGATAATGCAAAAACCAACAGGCTCTGAGAAATGCATTAAGAATCTTTTTTTTTAAAATCCTTCTTGTGCCAAGGACCATAAACCACGATATTAACACAAACTGACTTATGCAGCCCTTGAAAAAAAGACACTGTTGGCCCAGACTTGGGGTTTCGGTGCAGAGAAAATCCCCACTGGTGCCTGTCTTGCCATACTGCACCACAAGGACCTTTGCTCTCCCTCAGACAGACACAATACTTCAGTGAATGACTTTAGTTGCTGGGAAATACAGGTTTTCTTCTGCCGTTCATTTAAAAACTCTTCAGAGGTGCCCACTGGGACTTTAAACAGGAATAATGATGAATGGTATGGGCCTGATCTGTTGCCCACTGAAATCACTGGACAAATTCCACTTTTCAAATGACCCATATTTCAGGTTGCACTTCTGCATGGTACTTGTATATGTGAGCATATTAGCAAGCCACTGCCTCTGCTTCTTAACAAGCTCTAGGAAGAGCTACAGATAACAGCACCATATACAGTGCACGTTAAATGCCATCTCAGATAAAGATGACACATAAAGGTTTGAAGCTCTTCATCACCTTTTATACACTTGTCCCACATACAGCTATAGACAAAGTTATCAACACACATACCACTGCACATCGTCTAAGATTATTTTCCCCAGTCCATCAAAGAAAGATGCTTTCCCAGAAATATTGGAATCATTGTAGGTTATCTAGCATAAACAGTTGAGCTAGCTATTGAAATAAATAAATAAGTAAACAAATACTATATGATGCACATATTTTTATATATATACACACACATATATATAACAAATACATATACGTATAGGAAACCCCCTACATTCCAAGTTTTACAAATTCTTTTGAGCCATGCTTATCTGGCTCATTTTGCCTTTTATTGTCTTTATCATTCAAAAATAATTAACCAGACTCTTGTAGAACAATGTCTGAACATGTGAAAAGTACCCAGTAAAGCACAGGATGCCACTGAGAATTTGAAAGCAGGGTATCTTGCAGAGTTTAGGCACACTCTGCTCTTCCAAGTGATTAGGAAGGAAGCAGTATGACTCCAAGCTCACTTGGTACAAGCAAACATTCTCATTGCATACAAATTCTAAACATTTAAACGGTAGGAGAGGTACCCCATCTTCTCTTAGAGCTGATAATAAAACATTTATCCCATTAATTTAATTTATCCATTACTGCTCAGATAAATTTGGAAGCATCTTATACAGAATCATAGAATCATAGATTCATAGAATAGTTAGGGATGGAAAGGACCTTAAGATCATCTAGTTCTAACCCCCCTGCTAAGGAATAAAATTATGTATTTCTAGGTAGGTTACAAGGAGTAACTTTAATGACTTGGTTCAGTTTCTCTAAGGATGCCAACATCTTTATATTCAACATTCACTAAAATAAAGACATTGAAAATACTTATATTTATGTGGGCCTGGATTCTGTGCATGTGCTCTCTGTACCCGCAGGGCTGTGGTACCTTCCTCTGTTGAGTCTGATTCTTTGACAATTAAACACAATCTCTTCTTTGTCAGTTTTAATGCTACTTCTGAGCCTTTTACTAGAGCCTTCAGCCAGTCTTGCTGAAAAGCCCCCGCAGTACATTCAGGCATGTCTGGACAGATGGCATCTTATTAAATTCAATAGAAACAGTTCAGTTCTACCTGGTATTGTACCATCCCCCAGTCTCCTTCAATGTGGCTGTCGTGCCAATGTGTTGCCTCTCATGTATCTTTCAAATGTAAGCCCTTTTATAGTCCTTTTTACATGTAATTCATTATATGTGCATATGCAGCAGCAACACAAAAGGAACATAAGTACTAACTGGACATAAACCAGACCACATTAGAAACATATGCCATTAATTAATAAAAATCAATGGCAGTTATGCTGGAGACATAAGACGGAAGAGTCTAATGCAGGCCACAGTAAATTAGTTTCTCGTTTGGGTTGAAACATCATTTTCCAAATTAGTTTGAGTTTAATTTATAATTTATGCACTTTGTGGCCAGAAGGGACTACTCTGATCATTTATTTTCACCTTGTCTATATACAGGACAGAATTTTTCTGAGATATAACTCTTAAAAGAGTTATCCCATTTCATTTTAGTCTTGAACTCATGAGTCTGCCACCTTCCCTGGTGAGCTGTTCCCATGCTAAAGTACGTTAATGCAAGTCAAATCTGTCTCCTTCAAGGCTGACTTAGTCTAAGTTCAACTTTTACCCACCAGACCCTTATGTGCTTTTGTTTGTAACATCTAGGCTTCCATCTAGCCTGTCTGCCACAGGTAATTATCCATGTCCAGTACTAAAGTTATGTCTCAATCATCAAATGATTCAGCTCTTGATGCTCCTTGGATAATTTCTTTAAGACTTGTAAATGTACATTCTCTGGGCCTTTTGTTGCTATAGCATTTAATTATGGCAGACACTATTTCATATTCTCTTTCATTGCAACGGTAAACTTCTCATTTCATCCACCATATCATGTCCTATTTCTCTTCAAACATTGAACAGAATTATTACTTGAACACTTCTGATTTTTCTGTTATTTGATTTTACATTCTGCATATTGCAATGGACCTAGTCTTGGATAAAGGTGATTTTTATTACTAATACTTTTTAAATATTTTTTACTATTTTATTTCTACTTACATATCATTGATTTCTTTAGCTTCTCTTATCCAGTGCAAGCATTTTTAACCTGTAATTTAAATTTGTTGCTTCTACTTTCACATTTTCCCATTATTTCTATATTTACTCGTATTTACCTTTTAAAGATGATTCTATAAGTCTTCTATCAGAGACTTTTCAGAACTTTTTTCACATTTTTACAGTCATGGCTTTCAGATCAAATAATGCAATGTCTTTCGACAGTACCAAAGACTTACAATTCCAATTTTAAATACAATATTACTATCATTTATGCCAGAAGAGATTTCAGCTGTGGTAAAAAGGTGGGGGTTTTTTTTAAAGTATTAAATGCAGACATTATTGGCAGCTGCCATCACTTCTGTTCCCAGATATAACAAGTTCATGATCAGTAGCTGCATATGCTACAAATGCTTTTTAGATTATCAGTTAACTCCTGGTTCATCAGAATCCCCAGTACTAAGCGGTATTCCTGTGCTAATGAGCCGGCATCTTTGCTTTAGGAATTCAAAGGTAACTTTGATTCTGGTTACATCCAAACCCTCCACCAGGCAGCAACTGGGGAATCTTTATGTTCACTAGGATTTCTGTGCCTAATGGGGAAAGCCTT
The DNA here is from genome assembly GCA_026283785.1 of Coracopsis vasa. Taxonomy (NCBI): domain Eukaryota; kingdom Metazoa; phylum Chordata; class Aves; order Psittaciformes; family Psittacidae; genus Coracopsis; species Coracopsis vasa. Next base: position 39,100 of record JANHGB010041810.1, read on the forward strand.
TTCTTAAGAGTGTATTAGGTTTAACAGTGAGTGCCTTAGCTGGAGAGAAAGAAAGAATATGAGATTTCATTTCTGTCACCTATATAAACTGAAAAATGATGAGCCATGTGACTCATCAGAGGCTTAAAGAACTTTTGGCTCATATTAAGATGAAACAGTGAAATGTATTATTTGGCCATTTTCTGAAACGATGTAAAATCATTCCCTGAGGTACACTTCTGTGACTTTCTAAAACCCCTTATTTACTTTTTAATCCCACACAAGTGTTTTATTCAACCACTTCCCAGTGGAAAGCACTGTAGGGCCCATGTGACATTCTCCCAAAGCATTTAGTCTAAACCTCTCTTTTTCACTGTCGGTGCACTTCCCATCCAGACCATGCTTGTCACTTCTCTCCCTTTCAAACAACTGGACTTGCCCTTTCAAGAAACGGTGGTCAGTCCATACCCACTCCATTACAAGATTCTCACAGTCTCCCAGAGGCCAGTTCCTGCTTTGTCAGGGATCTCTTTATGGTTCTACTGTGGCAAAGAGTTGTATTAATGAATTCTGGGGCAAAGACACAACAGTTTGATGGTCTAACACCTAATGATTTCAACATCTAAGAACAAAAAATAGGAGCTTGAAGAGAATAGCATTCCTGCTTCCTGCTGCATACAGCTAAATGTGTTTCTTAATGCTTACGTATGGAAGCAGAAGAGATGGTAGCCTTAAATTATATAAGCAAAGGCATAAATAAAGCCAGACACATGCAAAGAATTATTATGATAAAGGACTCAAAACTCTGGCCATAGACAGCTGAATGAACAGCAACATGAATTCTCTCACGGGTGGAGGTTTTTGTCGGTGACGTGGTAATTATCTTCATCTTTCACAGAAACAGGCAGATGCATACAAAAGCACAGTTACACAAATGAGACTCATTTACACAGCCGACCCTCAGAGCTGCATGTTTGCATGTGAGATGTGCATTATTTGCTTGATAGTCAATCACAACTAAACTTACAAGTCCCTATTAAATATATTAAAAATACAATATTTAAAAGCTTTTTCACTGCCTTGACATAAATGCTTTATAGTTCATACTGAGGGATGACTAATTATATTAAAGTCCACATTGAATTAGTCCAGAGCACAGATCTGCTATAGCCATTGTATATTTATTAACTTCTGGGAAAGGTTACAGTCTAGAAATAGAAGATATTTCCAAGTGTTCCTTAGATTCTTGTGTGTCATGCATGTTTGCCTGGAATTTTGTTGGGTTTTTTTTTTTCATTTCTGAGAATTTTTGGAAGAATAAAGCTGGATCCCATTTCTTTTTAACACCAACAGATTCTCAGCAAATCTGCATGTCAGGGTGAGACTGGATTCCATAAAAGAGAGGACTAACAAAAAAAAAATCATCCTTTTAACATGGGACCATGTGCCTGCGTGGGCAATGTGCATCTACAGTTTGAAAAAGCCTAAATTCACTTTAGCTCTTAGGCTGTCAAGTTATCTTTGTACAACCTTATAGGCAAGCAGAAACTGCAGAAAATCATTTATAATAGAATCACAGGTAGTGGCCTCTAGTAGAACCAAAGGTGACCAAGAGAAGCAGAAACATCTGACTACGTTCTGCCCCACTGATGTGGGACCACACAACATGGAATCTAAGGTTATTTTTTAATAAATGTCAATGCAGAATTGAAAAGATAGGCATTTATGCTGCATGTTCATGTCTTCATACTGTTTTATTTCTGGATGAAAAATAGATAGTGAAGGGAGTGAGGACAACAAGGGTTTAAAGGAAATTTATTTTCCTTTTAGCTTTTTGTTCTGCTTTGAAAGCCTCCTTAGACATATGTTTTCGCTTAGAACAAACAAAGGTGAATAAATCAGTTAATCAGTATTCCTCTAGAGCTGCCTGTATTAACTTTCTTGGCATGATCTCATCACTTAAGTCAATATGACTTCAGAGTTTCTCTAACAGTTTATTCACCTCTAATACTATACTCTTCCTGAATCTAAACTTCAGTCTAGCGAACAGAAAAATGGCAAGTTGTAGGAACAGCAGTTTGTAGGAGCCCAGAGATTTACTGTCATAACAAAAAGAAGTTCCTCTTGCAGATCTGAATTAGTGAGCTGCTTTTCTTCAGACATAAGAAGTTCTCCATATGGTCCACTCTGTGTTTAGGAGTAAATCAGAAGTATTCCAGAAGGAAAGTAATCTTTGTAGCCTTACCACCGTCCTCCATATTACTAAATCCAAAACATTTGTCTCTCTTTGCTCCAGACTTTGCTGCATATAGCCCGGCTGCAAAAGCCAGACAGTCCGTTTGAAAAAGTATATTGTGGGGAAATGACACGTGGATGTATTTGGAGACACTGCCTCTTTTTGTTACCACTTGTGAACACATTCAGGGAACAAGTAGATGCAAATCACCAATTTGTTCACTCAGATGTTTACTTATCGGCTTATTTTCCTAAGTGACTACATACTTAGAGCCAATAATGAGGCCTTCGTTTGCACCTAACAAAGGCGCATTTGGAAATGAACAGATGTAGGATGCAATTTGGCAGCCTCTGCCTGTCCCCAGTAGCAGGCTGTACAACCAGCAAGAGAGAAAGGAAGATGAAACACGCTTGTACTCTAATCCCTGCATCATCCAGGCGAGAGGACTGGGGGCACCCACATGAGTGGATGGGCTTTTGCAGAGACAGAGGGTTGAGCTGTGCAGCACTGCCAAGGGTGGGTGTTGTGACAGGCGATGGTGCCAGCAGTGCCAGTGCCAGGGGAGGGCTGAGCTCCAGGGAAGCCACATGGAGGGAGGCTGTGTCCTCCGGGCTGTGCCTGCTGTGGGCATGCTGTGCCAGGAGCTGCAGCCAGGCAGTGACGAGCCACACAGCAACCCCCCCGGCAGTGCCTGAACTGCCTTAGAACTGAACTTAGGCAGAGGAGCCTACGGTCAGTTCAGGAAACAAGACCGAATGAGCCGGGGGGACTTCACACAAGAAAAGGCTTTCTGCATCAGTGAACAGATTCTTTTCCCCCAGAACCACTCCCGGCAAAGGCTGAGCTTTTTCCCAGGTCTGCCTCAGCCTGCTGCTAACTAAGCATGAGCAGGTAACAGCACAGGCTGGCGTGCGGTCTCCAAGGGGCCCTGTATTCCCACAAAAACTGGCCATCAGCGAAACAGACATCAACAAATATTTTTGCTCTAAATCAGCATTCTCTGCTGAGATGCCTCCTGAAAAGAAATGCTTGCACTGAAGTGCTACAGCAGCGGGAGCTCACTGGGGTCCCCTCAGCTACAGCGGCACACAGTCCTGCATTCGACCTTCCCTCTGGGAAGTCCCAGTAAGCTCAGCTGAGAGTGATAGCATTCATACATCTGAAAAGTACCAAGAACCCTAATAAAACAGACATTTTAGCATTCATTCAAAGCAGCTAACTGCTTGATTCCACCTCTTTGATCAACACTGAATTTTCATAAAACAGCAGAACATGTCTTAGATCTACACCCAGAATGTGATTTAGCTTTCTAGGCACACACCTTGATCCTCTCCTCATATCAATAAAAGTATTTCTAGGGGTTTTGCTTATTTATTCATTCTGGGTTGTGTTTTTATTTGTTTGGTTGTTTTTTTTTTCCTGTTTGATTATTTTCCCCCTGTTTCCTTCTAATTCACATGTGATGCTCCTGGATATGCCAGTCTTCTTACAAGAAATAAATCTAAGGTCCTTACCACTGGGGACATTGGAAATCTTGTAAAAAACATGAGGGTAAGGTGCTAGTTTTGCCCAGTTTGCCTAAATCTAATTTGGGTTGTCACATTATGCCTTTGTAACCTTGCCTTGCAATTTCAGCTGGATAGGGCTGCACACCATTACCACCTTTCTGTAAGAGCTGCTTCTTGTGCTGGTATTAATGGTGCAAGCCTATCCAATACTTTATACGTTGGGTCATACCTTCAAATTTCCTTTTTGTCTCAGTGAATTCTTTCTGAGGCAGAAAGTCCATTGACATCAACAACAGAGTTACTGAAGTAGTGAACAAAACCTGAACAGGAACAGTAAGATCACACTTTAGCAAAATTATAATCCACAGAGTAAGCATCTCTCAATAGACAGATGTTTAAATTTAAGCATCTCTCTGTTGAACTGGTGTACTGATCCAAAGTTTATAAAATATGAATACATGAAAGTATATTATTGTCCTATTTTGTCTCATCAACTTATATCAAATATATAAGAAAACCTATATTAAAGCATGAATAATGATAGAATACATAAAACTATAAGCTAAAGTAAAATAGAATAATAGCAAGGTTCTGATATTCTAGCTAGATCAAAAAGCAGCCTGTCCAGGGCAGAATATTTGATTTTCTGGGGAAGAATGAGGAATAAAAAAAGCTTTGAGCTTTGTACTGGCATTTCTAAAGAAGGATTACATGTAGTTTATCATTTTAGCTTATCATATTCCTGAGCAAATTCCCCATTTCCCACCAAAAAACAACCTCATTGCATTCATCTCCTTCAGTGGTTCTTTATTCCAGTTTTAACACAACCAACATATAAATTCAGGACCAAAGCTCTTTTTGGTATTTCGTGACCTTAGCTACAAATATAGAACTGTTTGGTAAAAGATTTTTACAAGTTGCTCGATGGTGCATTTTTTGGGAGAGCAGCTGCACTTTGGAGGAGGCTTTCATGAGCTACTTGCCCTAATTAGGCTTTAATCTACAAATCCCATTATGTAGATCATTTTGTATTACTGTAGTTGCATTTGGAATTACCCTTCCCATTGTACTGGAATAAGCACTGGACAGACACAAATATTTTTCAGATTGCAATGCAAAGTTTTAAGGCTTGCATTTTCCAGGGTAAACTGCACAAGAATCACATAGCTACAAAACCACACAGAGATTTGCCAACATTCTGCTTAGCATCAAGCTGATCCCACATCTTTCAGTTGAAATTTTTTATTCTTTTAATACCTACTTTGTTAGTTCTCCATATATCCAGCAAGACACATTCCTTCAATTCTAAGTGCTTAGAAGGCATTATATTTGGAACTTTTTTTTTAGGTCAAAATAAACTGCATGGAGTAGGTGGGTCCGCAATGAATCAGGATAACAGGAAAACAAAAATAAAAATGGATACAGCCCCCCAACAGCTTGTTGGTCTAAATCTGTTGCTGAAACAAAAAGCACATAGCTCCTCTGCCCATCTCTTAAATATTTCCAAACACTTCACACTGACAGTTTACAGTGGGTATTTTATACAGTTCCTCCAGACTGTGAAATGCAAGTCTTATTGGAAGCACTGATGAAAGCAACCTCCATTTAACACTGTGTGTGATAATTGCGCAGGAACACAGGCACAGTGCGGAAGCATGGTTTGCACGAGGTGTCAGCACCACCTCCTCATGGTTAGTATAGAATTAGTAGTCAAGGATTAGTAGTCATTTGAACTCCTTTCACCTACATCTGCTTTCAGTCTGTTCCAAATTGAAGAAGTCTGATTTTCAGCTTTATCCATGACACTGACTTCTTTCTGCAGAGGAAAATGTTAGAATGTTTCAGCTCAGTTCATAGGCAGATGAGTCACTACCTACAATCGTGCTGGAGAGAGCTGTGTTGTAACTTCACCTGTAACAGCAGTAATGGGCACTTGGGATAATGCTTCACCTCATGGGAGTCAGAGAAATGAGCTGCAGTTTGTACTGCAGTTGTTTGTACCTGCCGCCTCCTAGCTGGGCCAGCACAGACCACTTTGCAATCACGATCTGAGGGGTAATGTGTGACAAAAAAGATGATAGCTCCTACAGGTGTCAGATCCATCTGTATTCACTTTTCACATAGCATACCCTCAATGTATTTTCCCATACATCACGTTTAAACATTACATGCAGCATCAGCATCTGGGCTGGAAACCTGGAAGGGAACCTAAAGGCGGCACAAGTGAGACTGCAAAAGCAGCAGCGACTGCTCCTCCACAGGAGCTGGGACTGCAGGCCTGTTTCCCTCCTGCAATGCTTTGGGCCACCAAGCTACGGGGCAGACTTTTGCAGGAATTGTAAAGTCAAGGCTCCTTGAACAGCCCTGTGCCACTCCACAGGATTCTTCCATGTGATGGTGATGCTACTCCATTCACTGAACCTGTACTAACGTTTCTGTGTCAAGAGACACCTTCTTTCCCCAGATGTGCGTTTTCCTGCATTGTGCTTTTCTGGGCACATTTGAAGAGCTGTCACAGCTTGCTCATGAGCTGGCCACTGTGATCCAGCTTTTATTCTACAAAAATAAAAAATCCTACCTATTTTCCAATAATGGCCCAAATAATTTCAGTAGCACTAATGCAATCTGTAGTGTTTCAGACCATTACTCTGAAAACAGCAACCATGTTCTGTTTTATAAGTGTCATCTATACAACAGTTTAAGTTTGCAAATCACCTCTGGATCCTTTGTGATGAAAGGTGCTATATAAACTCAAGCTATTATCATTCCTACATTTCACTGCTCCATAAATGAGATACTACAGCAGCTTCACACCAGCAATATGTTTGCGATCACATAACTCTCCCTCCCCAACATTTCATTTTTACTGGAATTAGTCATTAACAGGAACATCACACTTTTCCCATATCTCACCCCTCTGTGGGGTTTGGATTTTATCCCTGGCAGTGTTGCACTGCCTGTCTGTAAGTCGTTTCATTGGAATCAGAGAAGAGCAATTAAATTGGCTATTAGGATGCAAAGTGTGCAGGTCAGTGCAGCATCTGCCAGGGAAACCTGCCTTAAAAACAGCCCTGAGAGTCCCACCTATTTCTGAAAGAGCCAGGAGACTGGAAAAGCACCTCATGCACAAGCTGCAGCCAAAAGCTTCTTTACAAACAGTGGGAATATTTCTGATATATTTGCTTTCTTTGAGCAAAAGTTAAGGAAAACAATTGCTGATTTCTAGAGAAGGTTTTAAATAGGAGGTGGTTGGTGTCCTGGTCTTCATTCTCTCCTACTTCCCCCACAACTTTTCTTTTTTGCTTCAGCATGTTTTCTCTCAGCAGGGCACTGCTGAGCAGATCCCATTTGGACGGTTTGCTATTTCCCCTCCTCCTTTTTGACGTGCTGCAGCAATCTGAGGGAGCCAATAGTCAAAATAGACAACAAGCTATGACAAATAATGCAAGAAAAAATGGCCAGGTGAAAGTCATTTGCCAGCATCCAGTTGGTATTTCTGGGCAGTGAGGGGGAACGAGGGGCACCAGGCACACACTGCCAAAATTTCTGTCACCAGTGTAAATGAAGCAAGGTGGCAAAAGCAATCAGGGGGTTAAAAGAATCTTGTCTTTGCCCTTGTTTGCCTCATTTCTTGTTTCTCTCTTAAACTGCACCACTGGGATGAACCACAAGACTTCCCTTCCCTTATTAAAAAAGCAAAAACTGCTTATGCAGCAATTGCAGCAGGGCTCTGTTGCTAGCAGATAGTAAGGATGTATGGAGATGAGCTACAAACAGTATCCATATCAGCGGAGACACTTATGGGGAAAAAATTGTTCTGTGAACATTACAAATTCTGGCTCTAATTAAACATTCATCTCTCACTCTTCTGGGGGCGGAGAAGAAAATCATTGTCCTTTTATACTGCAGTTAAAAGTGGAAAACATTGCATCCAGAAATACAAAGAAGAAATATTTTTCTATTCAGTGGCAGCAATGAAGGCTGAGGGTTATGCTGACTGAAGGTAATTACTACAGCTCTTTGCT
>JANHGB010041811.1:0-17423 GCA_026283785.1 Coracopsis vasa
GCACAGGAGCAGCGTGTGGGGGCCCAGGGCTCTGCACAGCAGCGGCTGTGGCTGCCCATTGCCCAGTGCCTGCTGCAGCGTCAGCCCCTGGTGCCTGCCACCCTCCGGGAGGGGTCCCCGTGGTGCCGGGTGGAACAGGCCTGGGGGACGATGAGGCTGAGCCCATGGGTGCTGCAGAGGGGAGGGGGCACCCCTGGGGTGCAGGATGGGGCAGGGCAGCCCCGCTCACCCTTAAATGTCGGTGGCAGCTCCGTCGTCTGCCCCGTCTCCATGTCCTCACAGATGACCTTCTGCAGCACCACGGCTGTGACTTTCAGCAGGTCGCCCGTGGACAAGCAGCACTCGTTGCCTGAGATCTCGTACACGGACCCTGAGGGGGAGAAGGGGTTTCCTCAAAGAAAATGCCTCCTCCAGCGTTCCATAGAATCCGAGAGGTTTGGGTTGGAAGGGACCTCAAAGCTCATCTAGCTCCAAGGCAGAGCTGGTGAGTGGAGGCTGGGAGAGGAGCCCGAGAAGGGGCCAAGCCCAGCAGCAGTTCTGTGGGAACCCAGCCAAAGCTTTGCTACCAAAACCCACAAGTAGTGAGACCTTCAGGAATGGCAGAAAACCCAGAAATAGCATCAATGGTTAAGAAATAGCACCAGTGAAGGACACAACATCTGCAGGGTGCCACAGGGATCAACATCCCAGGGCACCCTGATCTGTTTGCAAGGTCCACCATTGTTCACCAGCAGCCAAAGGAACACGCAACCGGGCTGGCTGAGGGGTTTGGAAGGGGTTTGGTGTCCCAAAAGCATAACTGAAAGCAGCTGTGGCTTAGGCACAGTGTCTGGTGGTGGCACGAGAACCTGTGCCTCTGGTGGCAGGAGGGCAGCCTGGACTGCAGTGGCAGGGCACAGGGAGGTGGCACAGCCCTGGGGCACCCTTTGGAGGCAGTGGGCACCCAGCACTCACCTTGGAAGTAGACACCGGAGCAAATCCTGAGGATGCGGGGCAGGGTGGCAGGGTCCAGGGAGCAGATGTATTCCTGGAAGGAGAGGGGCTCCATGGCCATGCTGCTGGGTGCTCCAGGGCACTCTGCAGAGATGGGAACTGTGTAGGAAGCAGATCTGAGCTTTGCTTTCACTTCTGCCCGCTTTTCACTTCTGTTTCTAGCAGTGGAGACTTCCCTTTCTGGCCACAGAGCTGTGCCACCAGCACCTCTGCAGCCTGCACAGCCTGACTTACACACTGCTGGTCAATCCTCTTCCTGACCTCATCACGGCTTGGGATCCCGCAGTCCTGGCCCTGGTGGCGACGTGGGTGAAGACACAGGCCCCAGCTCTGCCGGGTGCTGACCTGTTGTGTCCAACCCAGGCTGTTCCCATCACACATTTCCCATGTACCATCCTGCCCTGCTGGGGCCAGACAGAGTGATGGTGCTGTGGAACAGGTCTGGGTGGATTACTGTGGAGGAAGCAAAGGGCTGTGTCCAAACATCCCTCACCCTTTACAGACACACAGGCACCTCCACCCTGGCTCACCTTTGGGCTTTCAGACCCCACTCGCCCCTAGCACAGACATCACGTCCTGGCTGTGCTCAGTGTGTCAGGAGAGGGAAGTCAGTGGCTCTGGACTGCAACTCATTGCAGCCATGGGAAAGGCAAAGCCAAATTCCCATGTCCCCAGGACAGGAGAAGAGACAGCCCCATCCTTTAACAAAGCATCCGACCACGGTCCCCGCAGCCACCAGCCCCATGGGTTCTGAGAGCTGCTCCTTCTCATCAGTTTCATCTCTGTAAGGGTTTTACTTCAACTTACCCTATCAGTCACACTGCCCTGAAGCTGCAGGCTAGGAGTGGGAGCAGGATGGGACAATGTGGAAATGAAACTCGGAGATGCAGGAAGAGAGATCTTTCTGCTTTACCTCCAGCTGCAGAAGTAGTTCCACTGACTGGAATTGGTGTTTCCCATCATTTGGTGCAGGCTGAAGCCATCTGACTGAGTGCAGGTACATTGAGACTCCCCCTGCACAAGGCACCTGCAGCATGCCACGCAGGGTGTCACAGCAGCGGGGACATCTAGAGAACATCTAGAGGACAAACTGACATGTGGAGCTGGACTATCCTTACCACCAGGGCAAATCAGACAGGTCAAGGTCTTGACAACCTACAAGGATGGAGCAGAGGGTGAGAGGTCAGCTCAAAAGCCCACTGGCTCCTGCCTGAAAGAGGCTTCTAGGAGCAAGTCATCAGGCTGCTGAGCTCCAGCAGCTAAGAGCCAGGGATGGGCCATGGAGAACAAGAATCAAGGTGAAAGCAGCATCTCTTCAGGGATGGGGAAGAGCTGCAAGAGAAGGGGAGTGAGGAGAGGCAGAGATACGCTGAAGACAGCTCACTGCAGGCCATAAGCCTGAGCTTTGGGGGCAAAGATGCATGTGTTCCTCTGCTGGGAGCTTAGCCTTGAGCCCGAGTTCATCAGGGGATGAGCCAGGGAGGCTGTTGCTTTGCAGGGCTTTGTGAGGTTTGGGATGCTCATGCAACAGCAGAGCAGCTGCAGGAGGAAGAGGCAGCAAACCTGTTCAAGCCCTAAGGTGAGGAAGGGCTGGGATGTTTTCACTTCCTCCTGCCTGCTGCCAGGCGGGTGCCCTCGAGGGCAGAGCCAGCAAAGCCCTGGGAACTGCGGCTTCAGCTCAAGAGCTCAGTGAAACCAGCCCGGCCCCTTCCACGAAGAGCCCTCGGCTCCCCTCAGCAGCGCTGCCATGCGCTGTGACCAGACCTTTCCTTTCCCATGAGTGGTTTTATTTCTTACCCTGGTGAGGCTCTAACGAGGGTGATGAGGATGGACAGCAGCAGGAGCAGGGGACTTGCATCAGAGGAAGTTGCTCATGCAGTGAACCAGGAAACGATGCAACTGCCTTTTTCCCTCCGGTTGTGCATTTGCCCAAGAGGAGCAGAACACACCTAACATTAACAGCGTGGACACACAGAGGTGAAAAGTCTGTTGGAAAGGGTTTGCAGAAATTCAGATGCTCAACTAGGTACAAGTGATGGTCTTGACCAGGATTCTGGGCAGCAGCAGCCAACTGTAAAGCCTGCATCTTGGTACAACTGGTTGTGTTCTGCACACTGAGTAACTGAGACAAAGTTGTTAAGGGATAACAAGAAAAACATAAAACCTCTCTAACAGATGGGCCCAGTGATAGCAAGTGAGGAAACTGCTAGCTAGAAACTCACTGGTCAGAAGGCTACCATCAGCTCCACTTCTTGCCTTTTGCAAAAGACAGGCTAGGCAGAAATAGCCCTTTTACTAGAGACTGGTTATTCATGGAATTGGTTATTCTGCTCCCCTCTTCCATCCCCCCCGAAGACAAACCCCAAACCCCATCACCCAAGAGGAAGCAATGAGCACACAGCAAACAATTCACGTAAGTCACATGAAGCTGCTCCTTGGCTCATGACTCGGCAGAAACAAGGGAAAAGCAATTAAGTTTTGTGGGTGAGGGAAGCTCTTGCTTCAGCTCAACACCATGGCTGGAGCATTCCTGCACTGCTGCCTCCCAAGTGATTGAAAGCACTTGGTGTGATCAGAGGCACGCACACTGTGGCTGCTCACTCACCTGCTCTGTGCTGGAAGCTTTTCCTGCTCTCCTAAAAGGCCCCAGGGATAATTCACCTCCTCTCCAAGAAGTCCTTATTTCAGGCATGTCTCTAACACATGGGTACCTTATTGCACAGCACGCTGGGAATAGAACAACTTGCATCAGCGCGTTATCAGCTCTTGGGATACCTGCTGGGTGCTGCAGCCTTGTTAAACCAAGATTGAAGAGGGGTTACAATGACAATCCAGGTAACACTGCAAGGACAAATGGGCCTGCAAAACACTACCACTACAGCTCAGTTTTTTAATCAGCTGCAGACTTTACCTCTTTGTTCCCACCTCTGCATTCCACATTGCAGAGAGTGCTTTAGATTATCGTGCAAGCAGACTCCTTTCCTTTAACATAGGAAATTAATTGCTAACCACACCAACACTTAGAATATCAGACCACAAAGCTAACTACTTGACCTGTACCACCTATTTTTACCTATGGCACATCAGCAGCTTGCACATGTCTTGTGAAGATTCAGCCTCCTGCTGACACAGTAACGGAAACGAAACTGCCCAGTGGATATTGCTGCATTGAGAAGTACTCACCTATAGCTGAAATGGCTCACTCTACACTGCAGGCACCTTTAACCAGGTCCCAGTTTACTGTTTTTCACTGCAGCTCTCCCCAGTGAGTCTGGGACAAGCTGCAGACCCAATGTGACAAAGGACAGCGCATTTAGATCCAAGGCTCCTCTGTATGCCAGAGGCAACAAGCTGGGCAATGAGAAGAGCAAAGCTGGGCTCTAAAGAGTAACTTTTGTGGAGGGAGGATTATGGCAGAAGCTGACAGAACTTCACTCAGAAAACAAAGGCAACTGCTGTTTTAAATCCACTCTTAAGTGTCCCTCTTGTGCACTGCAGCACCAGGCAGCAAAGCAGGTCACGAGCAGAGGAGCTGGAGCAGCTTTAAGAGCTGCAGCCTGAGCCAGCCACATGAACAAGACCTGCAGTGACAGCAGCACTTGGCCACAGCACAAATCCATCCATAAGCCACAGAATAAAGGTACAGCCTCAGCTGCGGAAGTGCGGGCTGGGAACGAACACACTACACTCTCCAAGCTGGCAAAATCTGCATTTAATTTACAACATAGTAAAGGTTACAGGTAAAAAGCTCAACAGAAAGTGTGAAAAGGCCTATTACATATTACACAAGTGTACAAATGTCTGTACAAAGCCCCTAGATGTTACACCGTCCCCTTCTGTACCAGCTGCGTCCCCTAAGCTCTAAAATAATGAGAGCTTGTTCAAACCCAGAGAGGAGAGGAGCTTGAAAAGCAATGAGCAGTAAAGCTTCCCTTTTCAAGAAAAACCTTGCAAAGAGCCACTTGCAAAGAACAAAGCAAAAACCACCCACCAAAAACCAAACCAAACCAAGGAGAAAACCTGCTCAACTTTTACTTGCCCTAACTAGTCTTACTCTAAAGAGTCGCCTTCATAAAGCAGACTGGCTGGAAAAAGACAATTCTATGTACCAGGAAGAAGCAAAACTAAAGGGAGAAAGATTCTCAGAGTCCACACGGAGTGTCTGGAAGCAGAATGTCTGAGGACTGAATCATAGTCAATAGCAACTCAACACAGCAGCACAACTATCCTGGAGAGGTCCTGTGTTCACCCATCTAACAGCCTGAGCTAGATGGTGCAGGGAGGGGGACAAACCAGTCTCTAAAGCCATCACTCTTGGGAATGGGGTAGCTCCCAGCTCACTTTTAGCTCAGGAACATGATAGCAATCACTCTGCAGACGCAGAAGTCACACTGATTTTGGAGCATGTGTCCAAACCAGGTCTCATGCACGCAGCACACCAGAGGCACTGTCACACTGCTCCAGCAATCACCAGATGTGCATGCCTCAACTTGACCAGGTAGCCACAGTACTGTATGGAATGAAGAGCTGGGCACACGGCTGTCATTGTGGTGCATGTTGACCCTGGAGAAATCCCCAGAGGAATGTCACCCCAAAGCTGAACTGCATTATCCAATGTAAAAAAATCCAGAGAAAACAGAGCTCTGGCCTTACCTGGTATAAACAAAAGATAATGTGACTGAATACATGTGAATCAGAAGGTGAAATCTAAACTTGAGGATTTGAAGTGCCAGAGCAACAATCCAAACCAAGCTTATTTTATTCAATGGGACAAAGTGATGAAGTAGTCAAAAAAAATGTAGTATGATGAAACCAACTTGTGCATTGCTTTATTCAAGGTGAGGCAGATTCTCTACTCAGAACTGATATTCCAGCTCTAAGTAGCACTGTGCTCTCACCCCTTGTTACTAGTGGCCAAACCAGCAGATTGTGGTTTTAGTTGTTAAATATGCTGATGGCTGCTCATTTTTGTGTCTCTTGTTGCATCTCACACATACTCTAAGCTCACAAGTTCCATTTGCAAATACAAATGGAACTATTTAAGTTAAAAGGGCCACTGAGTTTAAAAGAAACTGGTTTCCTCTGTGTTAACTCCACCTTAAGTGATCACAGGGGTGAGATCAACCTGACTTGGTTATTTATAGGCAGTGTCTACCCACCTTTCAAATGCTCTGAGGCTTTCCATGCCCGGTAGCACCAACACAAGCTCCCATCCATCCACGTGTGCACCCCTTTAGTTCTCCAAACACCACAATACTGGGCCACAGCTTGGGAAACCCATCTATTTTTGTCCATTAACTCCATGTCCTCCTGAACTAATGGGATGCTGTAGTGTTTGAGGTGGAAAAAACCCCAAAATTGTAGCCAACTAAAGTAATACAAAAAAAACCCCAACAATGTCCCACACATTGGTGGGTTTGGAAAATGTACAAAAGAAAAGCTGACCTATATTTTGCAGGTTTTAGAACTCCTATTAATGGGATTTCGAAAGGCTTGGCCCCACAATTCACTTCTGACAGAGCTGACCTGCTACAGGCAAGTCCAGTGGCAACAACATGACTTGTAGTGAGCAAACCACCTCCAAACATGGATTTGCAGGGTCATGTCATAAATGAGAATCAAGTTGTGTGATGCTGCCCCTTCAACCTCTGGATCAAAACTGAGAGTAAAGACCTCTGGGGACAGTAATGGCTAAGAAAAGGCTGCCAGATATTTTTGTTCAAAAGGAGATGGGAGCTGTAATTCTTCTTTTCCTTTAACAGACATATAAAAAACGTTTGAAGACAGATCTTTAAAGGATGTTTCACTTCTTCAATCTTGGTATTACATCTGGTTAGGACATTGAAATCTTAAAAAGACGATACTGCACATCAACAGTTTCTGGAGTTCGTGACTCCCACCCTCACTCCACAAACTCCAGCTCAGATCAGCAGGGAAGGGGTTGGCTTCTTGCCTGGCCATGCCTCCTTTGCATATTTCTTCTTCTTGGGTTCATTCACAGCTTCAGGATTAAAGACAGCAGGGTTTGGAGCTGGGTTCATGTTGACTGTTGAGGGCACAACCGGAGTCAAGTCCACATCTGGGGCGAGATTGGGGTAGGGCATTGGCAGGCCACCAATGAGTGCTGTCCCATGGCCACTGTGCGACTGGGACCCTGCCTCATTGTGGGTTGGAGGTAGACCCCCGTACAATCCTCCACTGTAGGGGAAGTTCTGCATCCGTCGCGATGCAGAATCATCTGTGGTCAGCGAGCCTGCATTCTCCAACCGCTTCTTCTGGGGATGGAAGTATTTAAAGCATTAGAATACATGAAATAAGCAAGTTGTAGAAACTGGCCCCCAAAAGGCACCTTGACCAGCCACGCAAAGTGGTTATAGACCACGTCCCAGCAGATTTCTTCTGGGTTTCTCTGAAAACCACTTAACAATAAACTCTTACAGGTGCACAATGCAGGAAGAGGTAACAGAAGCTGAACTTAGATCAGGTCTGAGCAGTTCTTTACCTCCTGTACACACCTGGCACTCTTGAGCTTGTCCTAAACACAAGACTGAGGAGGTCTTCAGTCAATAACACAGACCCTCCTCCCCCCAGTAACAAATCACAACTTCTAGATCACTTGGGTGATTTTGTCTAGCTTCTGATCATCTGGATCTCCTGCAGCCTGGGGTTTGTGTAGAATTATCCTTTTCCACACACATTATTTCATACATATCAGCAACAAGTGAAGTCGCTATCACACTGTTACTTAGCTACCCTGAAGCTTTACAAATATTCAAGTTAAATATAGCACAGACAACACTTTCATCTTGGAGCAAAGTCTAAACCCTGCTAGTTCTAGTAGACAACCTTAGGAAATCTTTAGCACTTACAGGATTTAAACATAAAACCTCTCATTTTCACTTTCTATTTTCCACACTTCCCATAATTTTAACCAATGCCTAGAACCACTGTACTGGAATTCTGGGAAGTGTTGCTTTTTGTGAGGGAAAAAATACTGTCATTGCTCCTATGTGTTATTAAAGAGCAAAAGCTGGATTTGAAGGGAAATGGTCAAATCTACTAAAAAGACTACAACTGTGAAACATGAACACAACTTGCTAACAATAAAACACTTTTCACCACAGAACATTATGTTCTTAAGGTGTAAGCCATCAAATGAGTTCATGTAATCAATCATGAGTTCATCAATGTAATGCATGCATTAGAAAATTGAGTTATTCTGTACCTTAACAGGGACTACTGCTGTCTGTACCATGTTCCTGAAACGTCCAACAGAAGGGTCCACATCCTCTGCAAAAGCAAGAACAGTGATGCCTTCAGTAAGAATACAGGAGGAGATAGAGCGTCTGTCAGGTAAAAGAGCCTATATGAGGAACTGGTACATGGACCTTCTCCAAGCCAGTCCTCTAGTGGTGCTTAGGAAGCACAAGCATGCTCAGATGAAGAGAGGAGCCAGAAGGACACCTAGTGGCTTTGGCTCCAGGTGGGTTCATCAGATAATGCTGGTAAGAAAAGCTTCCAACTCCAGGGGAGAAGAGGGAGGTGAACATATGGATGGGTGCCTTTCACTGATCACACTGGAGTTCTTGGCTGAAAGCTGCAGCTGACAAGCCCCTGCACAAGCTCAAAGGCACAGCAGCCATCCCCAGAAGTCCTTGGGGGAACCCTGAAGAAGGAGTTGAAGGAATTCAAGGTATAGGCTCCAAAACTCTGAAAACATCATCCTTTCTGCAATGCAGAAGACTGCTGTTTACATTAGGATGTTCTGAGCACTGAACTCCATAACCTTCTAAATCAAAATGGTTTTTCTGGCTGGTGTTAAATTAAGTCAAAGACTTCAGTGAGACATGTGGCAGCTTCTCTAAAATAGCAGATCCCAAACATCGACTGCCAAATTTCTCTTCTTATCCATATGCAGCCAGGAGGAATCCCTATGAGAACACTGGAAAGGGGGCCTTAAGGGCAACAACTAAAGACTAAAGCAAACTACTCACCCGGATTGATGATTTCATCGTCATCACTGAATGTCACTCTGGAGTTCTTCCGTTTTCTCTTTGGTCTCTGAATATCCAAGTTCCCTTCCTCAATGGTTAGCGTGGAAATTCTTTTGTTGTGGGCTGTATTAAACTCTGTCAGGTTCTAGTGATAAATATGGAGATGAAATAATTTAAGCAACTAGTGTATGAAGTTTCATTTAACCATGCCATTGTGCATATCAGAAAACCACAGCATACTATTTAGTTTCAACTTTAGAACCATAGAAAGAAAGATCGCTCCAGTGCTGCAACAGGCTGCTCAGAAAGGTTATGGTCTCTGCCTGCAGATACTCAGAACCTGACTGACCATGATCCTGGGGCAACTTGCTGTAGGTGACCTTGCTTAGCCAGAGGACTGGACTAGATGATCCTGAGAGTTTCTTTCCAACCTCAACAATCCTGTGAATGCTACATATGCTGCTTTTTCTTTCTTCACTAGTTAACTGCAGGAAACAGGGCAGTATTCACTGTTATCAGAGAATGGGGAGCTGTGGGAAATCATGCTTGACCGGGGGTAGTTGGAGAACGTGTCTCCCACGAGAGTCATTGTGAGCAGACGACTGGAAGAGGATTATTAGGTCAGTTGATTCTGTGAAGCTGCATGATCACAGCAGAATGAGATACTTTGTGTGTATCTGCCAGCAGAAGACACCTTAGACCACCTTCAAGGCCAAGAAATGAAGTACCTGAACTTAAGCAAACAAAAGGGGAACGCTATCTGTTTAGCTAGAAACACCATCTAGGTACAGCGTGACACTGCACTCACGTCAAGTTCTGTCTCCTCCTCTGGCAGGCCCAGCAAGCCCTTGAGCTCTTCATCTTCGCTGCCCATTTTCTCGTCTCCCTTAACTGCCGATGGAAGCGTCTGAGGCTTCTCCCGCAGCGTGTATGCCCGCGTAGAAGCACCAAATGAAACCGTGGAGTCAATGGGTATCTGCTGGGGTTTGTGAGGTTCCAAACGGATATGACCCAAGAATGTGCCGTGTGCTGAGAACATCAAAATGCAAAATAGTCTGTCAGTCATCAGCTTGGGCTCAAATTATTCAAGTTTAAGTCTTGAGAAGTTCAGAAACTACATGGTTGATCCAAGATACAAGTCCCTGAGGTACTCTCAAAACATAAGCTATGTACATATCACCCACCATCTTATGAACTAAGATAACACACATGAGAAGTCCTCAAAAAGTCATGGAAACAAAGTACAAACACCATTTACTTCTTGGATTCTTGTAGGTCCCAATGTACCATGTCTGGAATCAGTACCTCAGTGGAAAAAATGGGGTTTAGATCTTGTGAAACCACCCCCAGTAAAGAAAGCTTCATGAAATTTTGAAGGGAAGGCCAAGTCACTTTCCTCCTCTCCCTTAGCCTCTTAAGAGTCTAGAAATGTTCTTTTAAACATCAAGTGAAGCAGATGTAAACTCACTGGAGCAATCACTTCTTTGCTCCAAACCCATTACAATCTCTCCCTAGGATGCTATTTCAGAGCACAGTCATCTATCCACGCAGTGAAACAACAACAACAAAGGAAAAAGTGTCTCAGATTCAGGAATGCTTAAGCACTGAAATATTGTGCTTCTATCTGGTTAAATGTCACACTACTTACTGCTGTTTAGATCTATGAGGAAAACCCTCTTGAGATGCTTGTGATAGACCAAGGCAGCGTGGACCCGAGAGCAAGACTGGTGGTCAATGGTAAAATCGCACAGATCAGGATTTCTCCCAAAGAGATAGTATTTCTTCTCATCAATGATGAGTTTCTGAGGCAGAATATCAAACAGAGAAGTGTATTAGATTCCTATCACCTTGTGGAGCTTCCTGAAAAATTCAAGAGCATGAATAAACACAGCAAATTCTAAACAAAGCATCAACAGCTCATCAATATTTCCATTTTGTCTGACACTTAAATACAGAAACTCAAATCTTCTCTTTGTAAAATCAGAGCAGCTGAATATGGAAAAGTCCCTGTGTTCTCAGCTTCCAAAGCACTTGTCTGCTGCATTAGTCTTCTGCTGCCATACCGGACTGAATTAATTTGCCTTCAGGCAGATGCACATCCCAGCAAAGGGCTGATATAGGCACTAGGACTGTGGGATGAGGAAGGATCTCCCACTCTGGCAGTAGCATTCATGTCACTCAGCTGTTAGCTCCTAGTTTTGTTCAGCTAGAAAGATCCAATGTGTCAGACTAGTTACAGGTAGCTGGTTTGGAGATTTTTGAGCTATCGGAAAGACTGACACAGAGCACCTAAATTCTGTAGCACTACAAAGTCATGCAGAAAATGAGACAACTTGGAATACAACACACTATTTCTATTCCTCTGTCTTATCTCCAAGCAAAAAAACCCACATGAACCTCATTTTCTACTACATTTTCTTAAAGCTCCTCCAGTTCCAATCCCTGCCACGGGCAGGGACACCTTCCACTAGACCAGGCTGCTCCAAGTCCCTGTGTCCAACCTAGCCTTGAACACTGCCAGGGATGGCCTCAGCACCCTCACAGGGAAGAGCTTGTGCCTAAGAGCTCATCTCAACCTCCCCTCTGGCAGGTTAAAATCATTCCCTTTGTCTTTGACTTGGCAGCATTCAAGAGATTTTGCAAATCAAAAGAAGTGAATTAATAAATTAGAAATATTGTCACAAATAACAGGGCAAAATAATTTTATTGCCTTTACTCCAAGATAAGTTTCCAAACTTTTCTGTGCCTCTGAGTTATAACCCAGTGTCTTCCTTTATACACTGAGCTTAAACACTTCATGGCTTGTTTTAATGTAGCACTTTTCAGACCCAGCAATCACATGGTGTACCACAGACCTGCGCACAAGGCCTGGGATACCGATGGCTTGGTTAGTATCAAGTGCTCAATAATCCAGGAAGATTTAAGAATGTTCTTACCATAAAAACACAAAACTGAAAAGCTCTTTGCCCCGTGTACCAAACAGGGAAAGAGATGGATCACATTACATGCTGTTCATGTGTTGCACAGCTCCCAAACATGAGCATAACTCATTGATGTAACCATTGCAGTCTAGAGGACTCAAGTCATCACCAATACACAGTGTGTAAGGCCACAAGGCAGCCACACAAGCAGCCATGGATGCTGCATGGAACAGTGCACTAGGACTTCCTTCCCAAGCCAGCTTGGGCCTCAGAAAAGCTTTGGCCAGCAGAGCCTCAGAGCCTGACAACACCAGCACAATACACCTCCTGACTGACATTTATCAATACCAACTTTGCTCATCCATTACCAAAAGCAATGGTGCACCCTCAACTTCCATATGGCATTTTGCTGCTTTGTTTTTCAGTCCTGACCAGGACTCCTGTGACAGACATTTGCTGAGAACCAGAGGATTAATTTAGCAGAGAAGTCCATGTGAACTC
Source organism: Coracopsis vasa (assembly GCA_026283785.1). Taxonomy (NCBI): domain Eukaryota; kingdom Metazoa; phylum Chordata; class Aves; order Psittaciformes; family Psittacidae; genus Coracopsis; species Coracopsis vasa. The sequence continues at coordinate 12,410 of JANHGB010041811.1, forward strand.
TTTCATCCTAAAGCTCTCTCTCCAAGCTCAAGAATCCAAAGGAAACAGGACAAGAGAAAATTCATCTTACAGAATCAATCTCCCAGGTGGGAAGGCTGTGTTATATTTGGCCACTTGCCACACACCCAAACCCCCAAAGTCACAAAGCTATTTGGCTTTGCTCACTGAATTTCATTATACAGCCTGAAAGGAAGACTGGAAAACCCAGTGCCAAGTACAATCCGCACCCAGCTGGTGCTGCTGGCATGGCAGTGAGAAGGCTGAGCTGAGCAGCAGCCTACTGCAGCTCTCTGATCTCTGAAACTGATTCTGAGCATGCAACACTACCATGAGAAGCAGAATCCATGGCCCACGGATTGAAGACAAACGCAGTGCAAAGGGTTTGAATGCTATAGTGCCTAGAAAGAGTCAGTGAAGGACAGCCCTGATGCAGTCTCAGTATTCTGTAAGTATCTTGTAGGGAAAAAAATGTCAACTTTAATCCAAAATTAAGTTTGGAAGCATTTTACTTTTACTCTCTTATTAAGGCAGGTTTAATGTTCAGGAAGCCAACTGTCACTGTTTGCTACCTGAGCAGGGCAGTTTTGTATCCCTGTACAGTGCATCTAATCAGGAGATAACTGATGGAATTCTCTTCATTCTGAAGTTTCAGAGTAAAACAAACTGATGTGAACATCATGAATATGAGAGAGAAGCTAAATACTTATGAGGAAGTGTTGAAAATGCTGGGAAATGTTCTACTGCTGATGCCTATGTACATGATCTACCCAATACACACAAACCCTATTTTCATACCTCAATGAGTTTGTCTCCTTTGACTACATCCAGATGTAAGCCAGGTGGTGGCTTCCCTGCCCTGGAAAATAAAGAAAGGAACATATAGTAGCATCAAAACATTTCATAGAACATTTATTAGGGTTAGAGCTAATACTCTATTAGAGCTACAGCCCAAACCTACACAAATGTAAGCAGGATTATTTGGGGGAAAATAGGAAAATCTCATCATTTTCTTCTCCTCCCTGCAGATGCCTTCTGCCAACACATAACCCATCATTTTTTACAAACCCATGCAGGTTGATGGGAGGCATTTATGATTCCCTCTGCTCTTAGAAGCATTAAAATAATTCCCACCAAGCTTTCAGTTGTAAGAAACACACTTCAAAAAGCTCATGGTTCAAACTTGGTGATTACAGACTTATCCTGAACACAAAACAACTGCACTGTGTTTTAGGAGTATTTTATGGAAGCTTTCTGATGAGAGACGTGGCTGCTTCAACTGAACAAAGCATTCCATTTGTATTAAAGCATTTGCCTAACTTCACCTTGGCACTATGTATGTTTTCTTGTTACAATGCAGTTCCACACAGAGCTCAATTCTACTGGTTCCCACTGGTTCCCTTGGTTACTTACTCAGGAGCAAAGTCTCCATGGAATACAGGGAAATTTGGAAATTGTGTACAAAAATTAATTCCTGAGAGCAGGGCCATAAATATTCTATTGGAGAGAACTACAGGGTTTATGGCATCAAAAAATGAATTCAAACAGCACTGAATTAAATAGGAAAATGAATATTAAGTAGTGAGTAACAATGCAATGATTATTCCTATTTTTTCAGAGAACAGGTATGTTGGAAGTCTAGAAATCAGAGGAAGGAAAGACAAGACTGTAACCTTTATGCCTACCAGAAACCTGCTCCACAGCCTTGTTATTCTGACAGTTTGATTTCCATCCTACATTTCTTATCAAACCCGTCCATTTCCATCCTATATTTTTCCCTCTTTCCCTTCAGCTGTAAGTGAGGGCTCCCCAATGCCATTCCTCTTTAAAAATCCTCTATCCAGTGAAAAACAGTGTTGGTTTTATTTTATTAGACAGCTTAAGCTCCGTTCTGGCCCAGACTAAGGTCGCTGTTTCCCTACGGCATCTGGTTAGGTTTGACTTGAGCTTTATTAAGCACAGGTAACAGACTCTGTATTTTTATCAGTGCCTTCTCCACAAGCACTGACTCAGTCATACCCAGTTGAAAGAGAAAATCTGAGCTGCAGCTATTAAAGACATAGACAGGACAGCTTGAATTCTGTTGTGTTAGTTTAAAATGAGGTCAATTATTTAGGTTTCTAAATGTGGATTCACAAGCCTAAATTTAGCTACTTCCTAAAAATCTTGGCCTGTGTGCCTATTGTATACATCTCCATGCTCAGCTTCAAGGACAGGGTGGAACTTCCAGAACTCTAAAGCTCATCCCCTCCAGAAATTTGTGTAAAATGCCAGCCAGGAATAGCCTGTTGTTGTCTCAAAGCAACTGAAATCATTGTTACCTTTAAAACATCCTACTTCAAATGTGTGTATGTTCCAGAACAACCTCCCAACTCCTGGTGTGTCGACAGAGAGAGTAAAGGAAGATTCACCATCCCGAATGCAGGTTAGACCACAAAAAAAGCATAGTGGTCATTAAACATCTGATGGTCACCCCAAAACTACATCCCAGATCATTTGTACCTACAGGAATTACTTTTACTCACTAAAACCAGCTCGAAAGTAAAGCAAAAATCTTCATAAAACCAGGGTATGTCATTGTTATCTAAAGACATTTTCTAATGTCATGGTTTGGCTCAATTTTGATCCATAGTATCGGCAACACCTTTATTTCCATTTCAAACGCATAGCCCATGTCTTTGCCAACACTTAGGGAGGAATTACAGTGGATGCATACACAAGTGCTGGCACAAACAAGCACTGTGAAGACAGCATTCATCATCTGTCATTGTCTCGAGCAAGTTTAACTGTTGGAAACACAAGAAAAGAAAGAATAAGTGTTTTATGGACTCTGAAGAAGTACCTTCTAACAGGACAGAAACTAAATCAAAGCCAGAACTTAAACCTTGGAAACTGAATTGATTGAAAACCTTGAATTTCAGCGTGGACATCTTTTCTGGAAACTGGATACTAAGCCACTAATCACGTTAGGAAAGAACAGGTACAATGATGAAGGCAAACCTCAAAAATATGGGCAATTTAAAGCCACTTCTATTGATTACATTTAAGATCTACTTCTCATACAATTGGTGTTTGTAGTCCCCAAGCCAGATCTGCTTAGAGGCAGAAAAACAGATAAGTAAAGACTCTGATTTTGATTTTAGTACAAGTTGATGACATTGAAGCTAATCCATTACAGAAGAAGCTGCAACTGACCACAAAGCCCCTCTGCAAGTCCATGTTTTCGGTCACCCAAAGCTCTCTGTACAAGGATCTACACTACTACCTAAACAGAAGACTTCTGGGTGCTGTGTAAGACATCAAGGATCCTGCAAGATATGTTCACACTGAGACTTTCTGGAAGTCAGAGATTCAAATAACAATACTACCGGTCCAAGCCTGCTGCTGGGAAAGACCCATCACTCAGTATCAATACTGATTCCATTCCATACCAGTTTTCCAATTCAGTATCATACCTGTGTCCTCTCTGGGTTGCTCTGAAAGCAGCAAACACTTTAAAACTGTGAGCCAGACTCTGCAATTCAGCAGATCCAACACAAGCCACAGAAAGTTTTAACAGGAAATTTATTCTACTTTTTTTGCAGATTAGAAAAATAAACCCCAGAAGTAAATGGACTTTAGAACATAACAGTACAAGGACATTCAGGCTGCAAAAAGCAAGTTACCAAAAATCTGAGAAATGTCAGCATAAAACAGACCCTGACACCTGAACGCAACTTCTCAGTCCTGGGTGTGAAACCCTGGCCTGGATCATCTCCCCAGTGCTTCTTTGCCCTCATGTCTCCATCATTCAGCACAACAGGAATCAAACCAGGTCAGCATAGTGAAGCTATGCAAGACCTGCCCTGTTTGCAGTAGAAGCCAGAAAATATGTAACTAAAGAGGCCCTCACAGATGCAGGTGTAACAATCCTCCCTTCAGCTGGTATTTATTTAGGAATCCTTCTGCAATAACACGCAAGTAACTGCAACTAAGCACTGCAAAAGTTCTACTTCTCCAGCTGGTCAATCTATAGCTTGCAAAGCCAGAAGTAATTCAGATTTACCACTGAATATAATGCAAGTTGTGAACACTGTTGTACAAAATATATGTATCTAAAGGGATATTTCAAGTATCAAGCTGAACATCCAGAATCGTTTTTTATCTACTCTATCATGCCATCATTTTATGGAGCACCATCTTGTCTCGCAGAGATGTTTCGTACTGGGTATGTTGAGCACAAATGATCTACTAAAATACATGAGCAATTCCTTCTCTTCAGAGAGTGAGATGGTTTTACCAGCTGAAGCAGACACTCTTAAACCAGGTCAAATTATAAGGCAGATTCACTGAGCATCCGTTCACTGAGCACCATCATCACAGCACTGAAAGGTAGGGGATCTGTGGGAAACCTCAGATGACTGTGCAATTAAAGGCTGCAACTGTGCATGCACATACAGAGCCAGTGCACACCAATGCTTCACTTTTCAGTCATAACGCTGTCTCATTTTCTATGTGATTTAAAACACAACTGCACAACCCCCAGATAATCAATGTTCCAATCCCCAAAGACGACATCACAGCAGAGATCTATTTAGTAATGCATCAAACAAATCAAAGCAAACGCAGCCCAGGTAACCTAATCCAAGGCGCTGCTTGCAGCAGGAGGCTGGAGCAGCTGATTTCCACAGATCCCGTCCAACTACGGCTCGAAACCAACCATAATCATGGTCCTGACACTGCTGCTCCCACACGCCGCTTTGCCCCGAGTTTTTAATGCAATAACCCCCCAGGCCAGCCTCAAGCCGATGGATCTCTCGTGCTGCACACACAGCTCGAGCAGAACGTTTAATTTTCACTCCATCACCCGTTCTGTGGAAGCTCTTGGGAAGAGCCGGGAGCAGCCTAAAGCCGCGGCAGCGGCTGGACGCGCCCTGCTCCCGGCTCCGCTGCCAGGCCCAGCCAGCGACGGCACCAGGTGAAGGGGACCCTCATGTAACAACAGAATGCAGAGGAACTTCAATAAAAAAAGTTTTCT
>JANHGB010041812.1:282-43407 GCA_026283785.1 Coracopsis vasa
GCCTATATGCTGAGCTTGAAGTCTTCCTCCCTCTCAAGTGGGCTTGCATTAAACCCTTATGCTTCCTTGAGATAAGCAGTATGGCTTTGGTCTTTCTGGTGCCCAGACATGGCAGGCTGCAGCACAGAAGTGGCTATTTTTGGAAGAAAGCAGGCTGCTAGGAAGTTTGACCTTGCTGGACTGGGACATGGTCATTGCAGAGCAGTGGGATGAAGTGTGGAACTCCCATTTGATAGGGCGCACACACCTGCATGCTCCTTGGATCCATCTTATCTCTCTTTTTCTTCTCTTTCCCAAACTCTTCTTTGCTTTTGTTCTGTAAAATAAAAGCACCCACAATTTTTATTAGAGGAAGGTGGCAATTGTACGCACTTTGTAGCGGCTGTGGAGTTCAGGGTAAGAGAAACAATCAACCATGGGAAGGGTGTGATGCTGTGAAGCACACTCATCCTCTGAAGCAGTTCCACCACTGGTTAATTTTCTTTTCATATCAAATAACCTGTATTTTGATTTCCTGCCTTTGTGCGCAGATGCAAGTATATGCATGTTGTGGCACGCAGAGGGTCAAATTAATCACTGGATCTGATCCATTTCCCAATGGCATTATCCTGAGACTGATCTTTGCTCACAGTATGTAGCAGGAACACCAGCTATATGTCTGTGTTTCAATAACAAGCAAGCCTACATACCGATCACTCTAGATCTTACTGGTTTTAGTCTTTGTGCTGTGTGACTGTACACTTAATTATGGATCTATTGATTTGGTGACAGCAATTTAGATGATTTGTCTGAATATTGAAGATTAAACCATTCTAGGATGCATTTGCTTTTTATTTTCCTTTTCCTGTTTAGATCCAATTTTTATCTCTGTAACTGCTGATCACATACCAATGGCAGTTGCTTTCATGAGCTGAGGAGAAAGGAACTTTAAATGTACTATTTATCAAGTTGATATTTTCCCTTTGATAAGTTTTCCCATTACACTGCAAATCTTATATAGCTCACTGGATTTACCCTTCTTCAATTAGCAATCAAGCTTCTCCATATGCATGAGTGTAGCAAATCAATACTCGCTGAGCCAATTGCTCTTTATAGTGATAAGAATAAAATAACTGACAGAGGAAGAAGTAGCTGCAGGAGTTCATTTCAAAAGATTCATATGCGAGAGGAAGAGGCATGAGTGAAGACTAGCTATCAATCAGTCTGCGTGCTGATAAAACTTGGGTAAGGCCACTCTGAAGGGTTTGGTGCTTGATCAGCCCAGTATGTGTACCAGAAGAGCATACAGGATCACACTGAAGGGGGCTGGCACCATCTGTGTAAACAAGACTTATTGCAGCCCTCAGTTCTTCCTGTTGACCCAGCAGCAGCTGTTGCTACACCTCTTCTGTGGGCAAAACTCAGCAAGGCCTTCCTCTCAAAAATGTATCTCTCTTCATGCTCATGTGTGCTGAAGAAGTACCTGATTTAAGATTTCATGAGAAAGATTCTTTCATTTTCTAAGCCACATATTGATTTCAGGGTCTCTTTTTCCACATGATAGATATAATATTGCCAGAATTTCTGCCTCCTTGCTCTTTAGAGTCAAGGTCTGTGTTCCTTAGTCCCATTTATTCAGCCAGAAAGTATCTTACCTCTTCCAGCCCACTCATCAGAAAGCAGCAATCCATTTCTCTGAAAGGTTTGAATCTTGTCCTGACTAGTGCCTTGGGCTTGCTTATATTAGGTGTTTCAGTGTGTTTCACTGACTCTCTCTGAGTGATGGCAAAGCAGAAAGATCAGCTACCTGCCTTTCAGAGTGGGGTTATAATGGATAAACCCTGACATTAACGAAACTGCTATACCTGATCACAGTTGGTCAAGCAGGCTGGTATGTTAAACTCTCCTTGTGCTTTTATTGCACAGAATAAGATAAATCATGTAAGGCTTGTGAATTTCTTGGCCAGGTCTGTTGAATAGTTAACTCTTGCCAGTGAACTCCTTAACTTTCTCAGCTATTCACAGCTATTAAAGAGAAGTAAACACATGGGTGTTCAAAGGCTTTCCCTTCCCTCCGCGGTTCTTCCCATGTTGTTCCTAACTGGAGATGAAAAGGAGAGGGCAAAGATTGCTCTGTCCCAACACGCATTCCAGCTAATGAAATAATTATCTGACAATGTAACTGAGTATGGAGTAATTGTAAAAGCAAGCTGCTTGGCAGTGTGCCTTGGGGCGAGCTGCTTCCGTGATGTTTCCACACCTTCACCCAGGGAAAAGCTCGGCAGGAGTGATAGGATTATGAAACACAGCATGTTTTGGAAGTCCCATCACTGGGCTTTGTGCAGGGTGGTGCTCACATGTGCTTTTCAAGCCTTCAGTTTGTTTCCCAAATCTGCAAAGACCTGGGGGGTAGCCAGCACTCCATCTTCTTCAGCAGGTAAATAAAAGTTCCATTAAAATGCTTAGCCTGTCTCCTATATAACATATCCAAATCCAGTACTGTTTTGGCAGTCTCTGAATGAATGCGTAGGACAGAGACTGAGCTGTTCCCTTGTACACTTTAAAAATGAGGCAGAGAATTGATGGCAAGGGAAGCCTGTGCGAGCCCTGCCAGCACATCACATATATTCTCTTAGGACTGACAGTCTAAAAACCGACTGTCTCTAGGCACAATAGCATCAAATTGGAAAGAATAGACTAGGAGGCAGCCCAAATGTCACCTGACTGTTCATCAGACCCACGTACTTGTCCGCTTTCTGATGTGGTCAATTGTCACCTCTGTTTTAGGCAACAGGAGAGATGTAGTGAAGGAGAGTGCCCTGATCTTACTGCAGGCTTCTTGAAGGCACATTTATAACGAAGAGTGAACCGAGCAGGGACAAGTGTGCTGTTAGTATATAAATTCTGAAAGGCTAATAAATCACAGCACCACAAGCCAGGGAAACTGTTTATTAGACATGCAAATCCCTTAGACAATGCTATAAAAGCATAGGATACTTGGCAAATGCTGTATCTCTTGTTCGAAGAAGCTTGCAGCTGCAAGTTGTGAGAAAAATGTTTTGCAACTCCAGGGAAAGAATTGTCCCTTAGAAATGGAAGACTATAATCACAGAGGGAGGAAAGATTAATGTAGCCTGACCTATCAGGAATTCAGACTCCCAGATTTACTTGCGTGTTTGAAAAATAGGGATAGAAACAAAAATTGACAGGTCTGCATAAAACTTGGCCCTGATTAGCTCAGTCTCAATGCATGGCTTTGTAAGATGTAAACAAAATATTAAAAATCAGTACTGTAAGAGGCATGGTGGGGATACATGGTCCAGGGTTTTCTATACAGAAACCATTTCAGTTTGATTGTTCTGACATTTTGTCCAGCACAGCTCTAAATGCCATCCCTGGCAGTGTTCAAGGCCAGGTTGGACGGGGCTTTGAGCAACCTGGTCTAGTGGGAGGTGTACATGGCAGGCGGGTTGGAAATGAGTGGTGTTTAAGGTCCCTTCCAATATGATTCTATGATATTATTAAAAAGATAGGCTTGGTAAACAGTACCCCAGAAAAGTCTCAATTTGTCTGCACAGGTCTTGGCAACACTATCGATCTCGTATTCCCCCCCAGGTCTTTGTGTAAGAGGTTGTGTCAGAGTACCCCAGCTGGCTGCAGCTGCAGTGGGGCCAGGGTGCTGCTCCTCACCCAGCCTCAGCCCATGGCTGGCCCCATGGTGCTGCTGTTGTGGCTAGAGCTCTGAGCCCTGGGGGGCAGCTATGGGGACCTGGATGAGGGCTGTGGCTGCTCTTGTGGAGCTGGATGTGCATTGTTGACAACCCAACTGACAGCTTATTTTCAGCCCAAGTGATTCTAGTAGATGTCAGCATCCTGAAGTATTGCCTATCCAAAATACTCTGAAAAAAATACCCAAAACCCCAGCTTGTAACATATAATTGACCTATGTGGGGTGGGGGAAAAGGGAGCAGGCTTCTGACCTGCAGTCCCTTGACATGAGCCAGAACCAGGCTGCTTTATGCTCTGAAGAAATCACTCAAGTTGGTGGTGCAATTTCCTATTAGGAAAATGCGTCTCCCTGCATAACCTGATAAGATTCATTCTGAACCCAAAATACATCACTAGATGGGTCATTAATCTTATTCAGTGTGACTGTTCCTGTCCGTCAGCTTCCTGTGTACCTGCTCTGTTAGTGGGTTCCAAATCTTCTGGAAATAACTGCAGGGAGCAGTATACCAGGTTCAGTAGAGCAATGATTTGATATATTATGAAGAATCCCACACTTTTGTGAGGCACACTGGATGTAAGGACAGGGCATCTGCTGTAGTTCTTCCCCCAGCATGAAAATTTTAGAGGGCATGTATTGCGTATCAGAACTTGAAAGTGTACTTTTTTAAAGAATTAAGCCATTCTTTAACCTCCCTCTGTCTTCTTTTTTTTCCCCAAGTTGCAAAAGTGTTTTTTTTATAAAAGCCTGAAGCCATTCTGAGATAAGAAAGTGCTAGTTGATACAAATGAAAAAATCACAGTTTCCCTCTGCGTGTATGTTTTTCTGCAAAGAAAAACATCCGTCACTAAAGGGTAATGAAAGATGAACCTGAAATGAAACAGCATGTTTCTATTGATGATCCAGGTGGGCCGGAAGATCTGTTTAACGTACCCAGCAATGAAGGTACCCATTGTCTCTGCACTCCAATATTGACATAATATATTTTCCTTTAGTCTTTAAGGTTCTAGAAGTGCCAACATAAAAGTCAATATTTAACCCCGAGTTTTTATAGGAGTTCCCTATCTTGACCAGGCTCCACTGCCTTCTCTTTCTCAGACTTGATAAAGGCTGCTCAGATGCTGTTGACCTTATCGAAGACCCCCCAAGGAAATGCTAGGCCTCATGTCTGTGTAATCATCCCTTCAGTGTTCAGCACAGTAAAAGAGCTATGCTACTTATTTAGACTTTCAGATACAAACTTAGTGTGAGATGCTCATTAATTTCACCCATGCTGGCACCGTATCCATCCAGTCCCAGCAGCACACCAGCTGAGGGGCTGTAGTGACGGTCCATCCCATGAGTGAATCCAGGAAGCAGATCAGGCTGGTAGGTTCAGAGCCACAGGCAGAGCCTCAGGGCTGCATCTGCTGACAGCAGCCAGGCCATCCAGCAGAGCTGCTGGATTTTTATGACAAGAGCGTGTAAAAGCCCTGGACCATTGTTCCGACAGGGAAGCTGTCCAATTTACCAGGTAAGTGCAGTGTTCAGGGCACAGCACTACAGGAAACAATGAGGCAGCTAAGCTAGGTGTCTGTCCTGTGCAATTCCTCTGGACGAAGCAATTGGTGCAAGGTGTTCATCACAAAGAGGGGCTCATGCTTGTTTTTCCTTCTATTTCCAAATGGATGCTGAGAAATTCGTGCTGTGGTCAACCCTAATCCTATACCCTGGCCAAAACAGTGACCTTGGTCACTGCTAATGCCAGAGAGCTGTACAAAATGGTGACTTAATGCCTAGGAGGAGTGTTGTGAACATGAAGTTCAACGATTACACGGATGCCATACCAGTTAAAGTACTAAGATCTAATGGAAAATCCAGTCCTTTTAAAAACAGAAGACACTTCAGAGGAAAACTGAACTGAGAATTTGGCTTTGAATTTAACCAAAACGCTAAATAAACAGAAAGAAACATTTCTACACATTGTTTGAAGGAAGAACAGGCTCAACAAGCAAATAAATGAGAGCAGGGCAGCTTTGTGACAGGTGACAGCTGAGAACTGCACAGAGGCCTGGGCAAGCGCATTATGTGCAGAGAAAGTTTCAAAATAAATAGGATGAGCATTTTTTTTCCTTTAACAAAACCGTTGTAATTTATTAGCTTTGCTGCAGCCGTGCTTCTGGTCATCTTTTTTTCTTCATTCACTAAAGCATACACTAGAGATGACGATAGCGAATAAAAACTGGTTTTCAAGACAAAAATCTGCCTTAACTGCATCTGAGTATTATTTGCTACATTGTTCACATAAATGTTTACTGAAAGTGCATTTTAGGATCTCAAAACAGACTTAACTTCTACTAATCTTGTTTTTAAGAAAAAAAGGAATTAAAACCAAAGCATTAGAACTGGTTTTGCAAACCAGAGCTTAAAATTTCCTCTCTTGAAACTGAAAATTGGTAGAAAACATAAATTAAATTAATTTTTAACATATTTAATTTTCTATGTAGCAGAAGTGAACCACCAGGTACATAAGGGTGTGAGTTGTGACTAGTGCTGAAAGGAGTGTATATAGAAGATAATTTATAAGCAAATGGACCATTCAGGTTTTGTAAAACATCAGACCAAGTTGGAAAATTTAATACTTCCCACTACGTTTTGTTCTTAGTATTCACAAAAAGGAGCAAAATCTAAATTAATCATTTGTACTTTCGGCTAGTTTTTTGTTGTTCCTGGTGTAGCAGGACTTTGAATCCCCAGTCATGAACCGCTTTTATGAGGAACTGTTCAAGTGAGGAGAATCCATCCTTGACCAGAGTGCTTGGAAGTCTCAGTTTCTTAGAGCTGACATTAAGCAAGGACTGGATAGAGCGCTCGTGTTACAGGACTGGAAACAGGGGTTGACAAGGCAAGGAAACAATAAAAGAACAATTTCTGCTGAAAGCAGCGCGCTGGAAACAGGCAGAATTGGAGGCGCTACAGCGAGTTACATGTTAACCCATATGCATATATTAACCCAAGGTCTGGCTCTCACCAGTCCTGAGGATGTTGAAAAGGCAGGGAAACATCTGAGATTAGGCTCATGTGACCAACTGGAACCAAAAGATAATGCAAGAAGTTGTCCCCTGAACAGCGGGACATGTACAAATCATAGGACTGAGAGCATCGTCCCGGATGTTTTTAAATGCTGCACAGATGCTTCTTTGTATCTTATCTCTTTTAAAGACTGAATCCTTACTCTATGTGATTGTTGGTCTTTCTGTGAGATCAGAGAAGGCTGTCACAGCCCCTCAGGCCCATAATGGCGGTGTTAGCCCTTTCAAGAGCACAGATGTAGGAACAAAGATATGTGAGATTGGTGTTCTTCTTTAATTATTACTGGAGTAAAATAACTGATAAATACTTGTCAATAGTTTCTTTTATCCCAAAAACTCTATGCTTTTTATAGATTTGTAGTTGTTGGAAAACATTTAAGATGGGCAAATAATTTTTTCAGGGAAGCTTTGGACCATTCTGGCCATTATTTTAATGGCATATCTTGGAGTGTATGTTGATGACTCCCCTGAATGTACTCATTATTCACTCAATACATTTCCACGGATCAGTTATTTGTAGCCAGCGCTCATACTCCAGTGCCACCAATGCCAAGATGTTATTGTGAGCCTTGTTATTAAGTGATTTACATAAATCTTCAACTGAAGAAATCAAATGATTGTAAGATGCTTACCACTCAGTAAAAACCTGCAGTTCTCCCAGCTGTGGAACAAATATTTTTAAAGGACTCATCTGCTGATGCTTGTGAAGCCATTTGTTAAAATAATGACTGACCTAATTATGTAGCATGGATCTTTACCTTAAATGTATATGGTGACTCTGTACATTAAATGCATACTGGCTATTTTGTAAGGCAGTACCTAAATCCAACATAATTTCATTTCACATCTCATCCTGTCTTCCTTCACAGAGTACAATTAAAGTAGATGTATTTTGCAACAGACACTAGAACACAGATTTAGAACGCAGCCAGTGCTAGTAGTCACTGAGGAGGTAGATAAAGGGGGTGGAATAGTGATAATGTCATTATCTGCTTTTAATAGCTTCTCTGACACAGGATAGAAAGTTCGTAGACAGGTAAAATTGTCTGTGCAGTAATACTACCAAGCAGAGACATGTTTTGATTGTTGTGCTCATTATGTAGTCTGCTAGGTTTTAGATGAGAGATATTAATTATTGTGAAGGTGTTAGGCATTGTGTGCATTCTCTTGATCTGGAGTCTATTTAGCATCTTCTCTACTACAATGAAAAAGTGACGTATTTTACAGGTGAAATCACTGGGGACAAACTAATTACCCACCACCATAGATTAGTAGGTTGCAGGGTGAAATTATGATCAGCTCTAGAAAGAGATTTGAAAATGGGCTTTACTTACTTTATCTGTATAAAAAGTTGGTTCATAGGCTATAGACAGTAGCTGCGTGCTATTGTTATAGATGGTTTCTCCAGCTCTTGTTCCGCACTCTTTATTGCAGGCACCTTAGATGTTTCTACAAAAGCTATAGTCACAGCTTCAAATACATTGTAGATGTGGTTAAATCAAGGCTTGGACTTTCCCCTATCCTTACACCTTATTATTATTCCCTTATCTTTATCCCTTATCCTGGGGCTTTTTTTGGACCACTTATTGCAGAATTGGCTTTAAATGCTGTTGAAAAAACAATGAACTTCCTTTAAAATGTCTGCATCTTTATCTAGAGTGTTTGAACCAAAAGATACATAAACAGGTTGCATCAGTATTTTAATAATGAGAGTTCAGATTTTAATTTTAAAATTATATTCTTCAACTAAGCTTGACCAAGTGTTATTAAGAAAATAAACTAAATATTGCAAGGTTATTCAATAGTCTGAAAATGAACTAAGATCACGCAAACAAAATATTTTGGATTAACTCAAACAATATTTTCTTTTAAACATCCTCCGAAAGTTTTATATTGCATTACTGTAAGACATTCCTCCCAGATTTTTGTTTGTTTGTTTGTTATTCAGCTCTCAATTAAACAACCAATGACTTTATTTATCCAGGATAGTCTACCTCTGATATTCCTTAGGTTTTCCACCTTCCCTGACCTTATGTACCTTGTTAAATCTGAAAAGATCGCAAGTCAACAGTGGTAAAATGATACAGCTGGAGGCTATAGTTAGGGTAACCAATATATGTGGAGACCTATGTATAGAAGGAACACAAGGGAAGTATCCTGAGTATCATATGCTTTTGTCCTTTCTCTATATGGCAGGTGACAAGATCAGTGCAGGGCCACCTTACACCCCCAAAATGAAGTAAGATGAGAAAACTGTGAAATTTCTGTATTGTGGAAAAGAACTTGAGGGTAAAGGTGCTTCTGTAAGTAAAGAAGAAGCAAACAAAACCCAGCAGCTCATAAGAAACCATTTTCAGGGGGATGAGTTTGTCTCATAGGTCTACATTAGCACGTGCACAGGTGATCCCACCCATCAGCCAAGTCAATGGTGAGTCCTCACGGAAGAGTCATCAGTACTGCTTGTCTGCAGCTCCGGTGCCTGCTGTGCCTGTGCACATGGTGGGATTAGATATTTCCTTCTGAGCTTCACAGGTAATTAATTCTGTGATGGAGCCCTGGGGACGAATAAGTTTTGCCTTGCAGTTTGATTGCAAGGAATGGAAAAGGCCTAATTTCAAGCCATTCCCTGTGGTAGGAATTGGGGTCTCTTCCCTCATGTGATGGTTGGCTCATGTTGCACCCACAAGGTTGCCAAAGTGGGAGAGAAACTGGGCTAGGATATAGCTACTAAGTGTTCTTCAACCTCTGACGCCAGTACAAAACCCACCAAATCAGAAGGGTTGTTTCTACTGACTTAGCCTGGCTTCCAGTCTTGCAAACTGGATTGATTCTTCATGACCTTCTCACAGATTAAAGCCCTGGGAAGGGGCAGGAGGGTGAGGGGAGCTGGAAAGCTCAGATTATGTTTTTCCCACAATTACAATAGTTTAGTCCACTCCAAAAAGATAGAATCATAGAATAGTTTCTAGAATCATAGATAACTCCTGGATTTTCCATGATGGATATATTTGATAAAAAAGAACAAAGTTTTTATCCCATGCTTATAATATGAGACTTAAATGCAGGTTCCAAGTTTATAGTGTTCATAAATGTACCAAATATACTGTGCCTAGCAATAACCTGGACATATGTGAATATATTCAAACACCTACCTTCCACGACATTATGCCAAAAAGGATTTAAATGTGATAATTAGTGATGAAAAAGCATCAGAATTACCTGAGCTGGTCTTCAAAGGCAGATATATATTCTTTCAAAAATTAAATATCCTGTCTCTGGATGACTGGCGCTCTAAGACTTAAGGCTGAACAACCCCAAAGTGTCACTTGCAGGGGTTTTGAAACTTTGTTTTTATTAATGATACAAGTGACTAACAATTTTCATGGATGGCAGAGTAGTTCATACATTCATGAGGTTTATTCTTTCTCATGTCAAAGGGGCTAGCTTTTATCTAGCTTTTTCTTTCCCTCTTTGAAGGAGCTTCCCAGCTTGGTGAAGCATTTAGGCATGTAACTTAGATCCCTAAGCTGAACTTGATTTCATTGGAGTTTGGAGGCATGCTTAAATTATTTGCTGAACTGGGGACTCTGGAGAAGCAACTTTATAGGGGCTAGAGTTAATACAAAGGTGTCACAGCAGCAGAACACAATCATTGCCAACAGTCGTATAACACTGAGGATGTGTGTAGTTGTATCCATGTCAGGCAACACAATGAGAAGCTAAATGAGATGTCAGATGTGTCAGATGTGCCTCTCCTGCATTTGCATGCTGTAGATGAGTGTTGATGAAGAGCAGTATATTTTGCCATAAGTTTTAAGGGTGTTTGCTGTTGTGTACTTACTGCCTGCTCAGTGGCTGAGGAACTGCTGAACTCCTTACAGCTATCTTCCAGCCTTGCTCCAGGCAGTTGATCAAAAATAATGTGGAAAAGTTCAGCAAAACACTCTGTACCACGTAGAAGGGAACTTACTTAGAGAAATTGTCTACAAAACTGAGGAGGTGTTAATGAGGGGCTTCGGTTTGGGGTCGGTTTTCTTTTTTTTGTGCCTTTTTCTGTCTTTATTTTTGTGCTTTCTGCTGAGACAAGATTTTTTCCCCAGTGTGCACATTTCATCAGATTGTCCAGACTATTTAAAATGAATAGGCAATGGACTTCCCACATTTCCCTCAGGAGGCTATCCCACAGCCTAATAGATCTGACCCTTCCATTTCTTTTCCAGCTGACATTGAGCCAATGTTTTCTTTTTTCTACTTCAACCCAGTGCTGCTAGCTATGTCCCACACTGAGTAGCCTTTTGGCTGTTTTATGCTCTGAAAAGAATTAGAGTTTTATTATCCTCTTTCTTTCTCACTTAGCCACGCTAAACGTGTTTAACTCCTGTAATCTCTCTTCATGAGCTGCCTCAGTCCTTTCAGATGTTTTAAGTTCACTTCACTGACTTCTCTCCCAGACTGTGTTCCTTAAGTGCTGCTAACAACCAT
Organism: Coracopsis vasa; assembly: GCA_026283785.1. Taxonomy (NCBI): domain Eukaryota; kingdom Metazoa; phylum Chordata; class Aves; order Psittaciformes; family Psittacidae; genus Coracopsis; species Coracopsis vasa. Next base: position 11,542 of record JANHGB010041812.1, read on the forward strand.
AACCGAATATGCGAGCTACGGCATAGCCCATGATCATTGCTTAAAGGAAAATAGGTGTCCTCACTCTGCTGGCTGTTTCTGTATTATTGAGGATTGTGATAAAGAAGAAAGGCACTGTGATCTGTGAAGCCCAATGTACAATTGCTTAGGCAAGATCCTGAATTGCTACTCCTAACATTTCCCACATTGCAATGACATTTTCAGTTATCTTTTCCCTTCTGCACCATGCACTGGAGTCACAAATAAGGCCATTCCTTTCCTTTCCCTTGATATAAGCAGTTAAATGTCAGTTATCTGCCTTTCCTGCCATAAACTGGTGAGAAAAAGCTAGATAGCTTTTCTTTTGTACAACAGTAAGCAGTGCCATAACTGGAAATGGCTGACATTTTTAACAAGAAGAGGTGTGTTGCCCAGTCCTGAAGCCCCACTTCACTAGGCAGCTGGTCTCTGAAGATGGCCTAAACTGTTCTAACAGCTCTCCTGAAGTGCTGCTCTGTGGACGGCTGCCCACTGTGGACGGCTGCCCACTGTGGACGGCTGCCCACTATGGACTCTGTATTGCTTTGGTTTTGGGAATAATCCCAGAGATTAACAAACCCTTCAGCTTCATGTATGAATAGATCTGCCTTACTTTAAGCTTTGCAATTGTATTTGGCAGGCGTTAGGATGAAAAAAGCTTGTTTGCATCTTCAGCATGCCTGTAGTCCATTGAAGGGGCCCTATCTGGAGAGACAGAAGTGCTGATTCCAATCCAAAATGTCTGTGCTTCCTAAAACCATGCAGGGTAAATCCACTGGCAAATTAACTTGGCACTCAGAGATCTCAGAGGCTTTCAGATTTAGACTGCAACTGAGCAGAGATGTTGAAAGACAACACCTTGGCCATAGACTATCCCCATTCCCTGCTGAATATGGTGCAAAGCTTCATGAATACTTGTGCTGGTTCAGGGAGTAAGATATTGCAGGGTTAGAGTATGAAATCCACAGCTGGAGAAGGCAACTAGTGGGGTGGAAGATGCCATCTAAGCCTGATTAAACAGCCTGGCTGCTGAAGTGTAGACACTGGAAAGTGGCAATTTGTGGGTGAAGTTTCACAGGTCTCGAATGCAGTTCTCTCACTCCTCCTCATCTCTGTTATGGCAGAGCTTAGGAGATGCTTGGCATTTTTCATGAGCAGAAAAAGAAACTTTAGCCAACAATCAGAAACCTAACTCTGAACCACTGCAGAGGTCTGCAGCCTGGCTGTCACCCAGGCGAAGCTGGAGCTGGCAGCAATGGATGTAGCAGCATACCCTGCATCTCTCTATGGGCAGGGTAGGGATGGAAGGCACGTCAGAATCAATGAAGCTGATTTTAGGGCAATGTAAAAGTGGTGGTGTTTTGGTTGCAACATGATCTTGAGTGCAAAGGGAGAAGAGAAGCAGCACTGTTTAATGATAATAAATTTTTAATATACGAGACCAACATTTAAATGAGCCCAAAATCTAAGCCTTCTACATGGTCTCTGGCGGTGCAGTGGAGAGACAGGAAGGAAGAAGCCTGAACTGTTGTTAACTGTGCATTTGTATGTCCAAGCAGGAGATACAACCCCACTTCTAGAACATTTCAGAGACACAGTTCATTCAAGGTAATACATTTCTACATTTCTAGTGTCTGACCAGCAGAAAATTCAGTGTCCCATGTCCCTCCCAGCCAAATAAAGTGGTTTCTCTTTCTGTCAGCAGTGCTAGTTTCCAGCGGCTAGCTAGCTTTGTGGCTGTGGGTGCTCTTGTAACTGGGACCCATCACTTTCACCAGGGTTCTGCATCAGGAGTTACTCTGCACAGGCATATACCTGCTGCTGTTTGCCTCCAGGCTGCTGTGTTAGCCACCCTTCCAACACCCTGATCCTGCTTTCTCTCAAACTTCCTGTAAACAGGCATCGCAGAGGGCTGAAAGAGTTCGGTGGGTCAATACAATAGCAGGGAAAATAAAGAGTCTCATGGGTGTCCAGATTCCCTGACACGTGGTAACGCAATTACCAGCTGATCAAACAGCTGTATATCACTGAGGGCAAGAAGCATAGGAGACAGCAGGCATCTTGTCACCAGCCTCTTGTCACAGCTTCTGTCTGACCCTCCCCACAACAGAGCCAGAATTAGTGGGGCTGGGGCGCTGAGAGGGTGTGAGTGTCCCTGCCTTTGACTGGACATGCAGCCTTGCCCTTTGAAATTTGCACTGAAAACCTTGTCTGACTTTTCCCTTTGTGGAAGTGTCAGAGGGGCAGACTGAACAGTAAGTGAAACAGGAGGCAGGAGAGGCAGCCTCCCATGCCCTCTTGCTGCTGCTGGGGATGGGGATCTCCCATCGGGGAGAGGAGGTTGGAGGGCACCCATCAAAACAGGACAGGCTGCAGGGAATCTCTGGGACAAAGGATACATCGTCAGGGGTCACTGTTGTGTGCTGTGAAACATGACACAATGAGAGATGCGGGAAGACATATCATGCATTGTGTTTGTGCCCTTGCCAGCTCCAGCTGGTGTCTTCTGGAACAAGCAGCTTGCTTAAATTAGTGACGGTCTTCAGTCAGAAGGCTTGGGATAACAGTGTACCATGATAGACCTCCACTCATCTCAACACACTTGGCAGACAGAGTGCAGGGTACTTTGGCTGGGGAGGGAAATTCCTTGCTGCTGGGTGGATGGGAGGTGGAGAGAAGGGCAGAAGCCAGAGCCAGGGCTGGGATCCCTGGTGCTGAGGCTGGGGCTAACCCACCCCTCATCACGCAGGTAGGGAACAACTTGCGCTCTGGGCTGCAAGTGATAAGGGAAAGGGTAAATGGATTTAGGGGAGAGAGGGGACAAACCTACTGTCAGAGCAGGAAAAACTGTTTGATAGTGAAAGTGGTACGAGGGTAAAGCAATTCTGCTGGAGAAGCAATTGTGCCCTATCTTCAGAGGGAAGTGTTGAGCGGAAGTGGCTGAAGCAGAGTGGTGTCATTCAAGCATTTGAACCTAAGATAAAAAGATAGGGTTTCCTCAGTACCTTCAGTATGCCCTTGTTCAGCACTTCCTTATATTTACTGTAGGAAATACCTCCAATATCTCAAATAGTGAGGTTATCTGACTGCAAACACTTATTTGGTCATCTAAGTAACTTGCACAAGGGCAGAAAATAGGTAGTTTCAGTAATGTTGGTCCCTCAGCCCCCAAGGGGCTGGATTACATTTGCTGACAGGTTCAGTCCTGTGCACCTTTGCATCACTTGCCCCTTAGTCCTTTGCTTGTGATCCCAAACACTACTGGAATTCACTGAAATCCCTGCTCTGCTCACTTCCTTTCCGTGCTGTGAGGTTTTAATGAGTCAACTACTTTAAGGAGAGACCTAACCTAACATTGCTTTGAGTAGCTTCCACCTTTAGCCTTATCACACGGGCCTTGAAATACTGCCTTTTTATTCTTTACTACCAAGGCAAAAAGGCATCAGAAGTGCAATAGCACCTAGGTGGCTCAAAAAGCTGCATCTTTAGCAAATTGTTTTAGGAAGCACAGATGTCTGCAACCTGTAGCTGGTTGCTGAACACACAGACTTGGAGTGTGAAATCCCTGCAAGCTGGAGACATCAGTCAGAGGAGGGCACAGAAGTGGTGATTGCCCAGTCCAGCTCTTCCAGGCAAAGAGCTCACCACGGTGCCTGGGACAAGAGGTGCAGCAATGGCCAAACACTTTGGTGCAGAGCGTGGTGCGGGATAAGTATGGCACTGACAGACGCAGTTGTGGCAGAAATGTCTCAATTTGTTTTGCCTCAGACCTGGACTAAAAATTTCTCTCTCTCCTCTTATAACGTGGGTCTAAAACACCAACAGAGTTTTGGGAAATAGCTACTTTATTCTGAGAACTGTTGCCCCAGCACAGTGCTAATCGTGGCATTAGAAGTATCCTAATGACATTACAGCAGCACTGCTCGATCCAGACTTTTTAATAAGCAGGAAATGATCCTTCTCAGAGTTCTCTGCAACAAGACAAGTCATAATGTCTATTACAAATGTGTACAAAATGTCAATAATGCACCATATCCACTAGAAACAAGGAGGAGAATCTCTCTGGTCAGACAAATTGAGAACAAACTAACTATAAAAAAATTAATGATTGAACAATGCTGTTAAATTTCTGCCTTTTATTTAATAAACAAAATGCACACAGTGGTAACAGTTTACAGTTCAGGAAGGACACAGCTATCCCCTGTGCTGACAACCGCTTATGCTCTATTTAACACGTGGAATTTAAGTGGTGCAGAAAGTACACTTGGCCAGCAATTGCTGTCTGAAAGCCTTTGCAAAGTAAAATGTGTTTACTGCCAAAAATTAGGTTTCAGTAGTAAATTTCTTAGTATTCTGCAGAGTCACAGACTTTTCTCCTCTTCCGCAATTAGACATCAAAGGAAAGCCTGTCATTTAAATTAAAAGATACCGATTGAGATCCTTTGAAACAAGTAGCATGTTGTATATACATAATTAGTCATATTTCTGTTTACTTTAATCTCATGAATCTACAGTTGAAAGCCATTGTTAAGCATGAAGTCTGACATTGGAAAGACTCCTATTAACTTTCCCAGGCTCTGCGACAGGCTCCAGTGCTTAACAGGTTGTGCAGATGAAATAACACCCGTGATCTGAATTACTTGCATTTGTCCACAGCAAGGTCGGACAGGTTATGTTTATTTTGCTTTATATGTGGTGACTGGGTAAAAATGAATGGCCTTTAGCATGCGGGAGGTCAGAGTAGATAGCTTAATTATGCCTCCCAGACTTGTGGTCTGTGCGTGGACAGATTAGTGTAGGGTATGCGCACAGGGTGGTGGAGTCTGGGAGACCCTTGTCAAGGAAGAGATGCTAGTTAGTGCTGGGGGCACATGACACACTATCAGTTCTCTCCTGTTTTCTTCCCCAGCTTTGCAAAAGGAAATAATGAATCAAGGAGGTGTAATGACCAGCAAGGTAATGTACATTGCCTGAGGTGTATTTGCTTGTGTAAGGGAGATTGCACAAAGCAAATGCCACTTCAGATGGAGCAGCAACATGATATTTCAGAAAGGACAGGCACATCTCTAAAAGTGCCATGGTCAGGGATGAATCCATGTGCATGCTGAAAAAAGCTTATCTCAGTGTCTACCTAGACATCTTTGCCACTCCCTAGGAAGAAATAAGCTCAGGTCAGTGATAAAGGTGGAGTTGGCAATTCAGGACCTTTATAGCCTAACCATTGTTATTTTGGGGTTCATTTCTTAATGTTTCTTGGTACAGGAAGACCAACAGGAAAAATGGTTGAGAGAAAAAAAACCCAAACCAAACCAAACCAAACCAAGCAAACAAAAGAAGGGACAGTGGTTAACTAGTAAGCAGGGGTGTGGTAACTGGATGCAGATAAAGCAAAAAAAATATGACGAGCAATGCGTAAATCCAAGGTATTGTTATCCAGACTGTTTTCCATTTAAAAAGATTGTCTAACAAATATAGAGCTTAAAGTATAATAACCTACTTTGCTATGACTGAATTTATCATTAAAAGAATTCCATCTGCAATACGGAAACCCTTCAGACACTATTTTTTGCTGTTATTAGTATTTGGCATTGAATTGACATCAATTGTTCACACAGTTCAGGGCTGGGTGTTTGATGTGTATAGTAAAAACCCCCAACTATAGAATAGTCTGTTTGTTACTGACACTCCTACTCAGAAGATGATAACAGAAGTTTTTTCCTGATACTTTGCCTTTCTTTCACCTTGTCACTTGACCAAGATCAACAGAACAAAGTCAAAATTAAAGGTAGTAAAAGGAAAGTTTCTGTTCTGCTTGATTTTTATCTAGTAAGACAATCTTGCAGTCGCATGAAAAAAGTAAAACAGTACAAATATCAATGTGTTTGCTCAGTCACTCACAACTACAGAAAGTGGCTCCTAAACACCCTTTGATATTTCTTGCTATTTCTTTGTGTTACAGTAGCAGTAGGACACCAGAGCCCTATTTTTGCTTAGCCCTGAAGAAAAATCAACAAAAAACCAGGGCAAAGTCTATTTCTATTAAAAATGCTTCTGATACAAACCTCATCTAAGAGGCAACAGATGGATGCAACAACAAGCTACAGGGTATTGAAACAGCTAATCTGCAGAAATCATATTGCCTTTTTAGACAGAATCCATGCTCCTGACAGTCATATTAGCTGACCACTTGTCAACAGCGGATTCTCCAGAGGTTTTGTCATTTAAGATTTTCTCCATTTACCAGCACTTAAAAAAAAACCCAATAGGATTTCAAAAGCTCACTCACTGTTCTGTCTCTTTGATACATTCTTCTACACTGGCTTTGCTAAAAACTTGATATACCAAGTTCCCCATACCTGTGCACCCACAAAGCAGTGCAAACTGGCTATATCAACACCAGAATCAGGTTCTCTTGGAGTATTTTTGATTGTAAAAATGATCAGTTAATTCTGTGAATGTGTTTTTAAATGAAATGCTACTCTACCCATTTTCTTACCAATCTCAGTAGAAATCTTGAAAAGAGGAATGCCGCATATAATATGCAGTAACTGTCAATTATTTCAACATGCCTTGCTCATCAAATCCTGAGATGAAATCTGTCATGACTGGAGTCTCTGTTTCTGAGGCTGTAAATGCTGTTATTCCTGTGCTGAGGATGGAAAGCAGGATTTCACCTGTCATCACTCTTTTGCTGTGATTTACCTGAGGCAGTGGCCAGACTCTTAGCTCTCTCCTTCAAGGATATGCATCAACCACACTGTGCCTATGGTGAACTCTCTGTTTGGGAGCCATGAGTGAGCTCTCTTTCAGTTGATTCTAACCCTTACTTCCGTTCTCAAGTGAACACCTTTCAAAACATAGGGTGGAGCACTCCAGCCAGGCTATGGGCTTTGCTCTGAGATGGTTATTCTGCATCAAGATATACTCAACACATGCTCAAATAATGCAGCCAACTCTGCAAATCAGGCCACTCTGTGATGCTGCCCTGTTGTTGGCTATATTTAACCAGTGTTTGCAGTCTATGGATGTTTTATAAAGCAGACTTTTGCCATAGAGCCTGGATTTGAAGGTTGTGACTTTCCCAGGCATAAAATCTAGATGAAGTTGTTGTTTTTGAAAAGCTAATGTTGTCTCCTCATGCCACTGCAACAACATAGTGACACCTCAGGAGACATGTAATGCTAATTTCTCCCATATAAAATCCAGAAGGTAGCTGCCAAGAGCAAGCTGGTTGCAACCCGGCTTTAATCTGTGATGAGTATAATGAATCCTTAACAGTAGAGCAAAGCAGTGCTTAAAGGTGCTGCTGGACCATGGTCTCCCACCCTACACATTGCACTCAGAAGAGCCCAGGCGTGGGAGATACTGCAGTTGTTCTTCCATTTCTTTGCTCTTTTTTTCATGTCAGGCCCTCAGATAAACTGGCTTTTATCCCTCTTTTGCAGAGCAAGGATATGCTTACTTCTGTGATGAGTCTCTTATTCTGAGCAGGCCTTTAGGCACTGTTATATAGTAAAGGCAGTTTTACTCTTTCCTATGTATCAATGCAAATGAGGGGATGTAAATGCAATGGCTCCTTAGTGCTTCTGTAAGGCCAAATGATGACTAGCAGATACTTGCATCATGAAGACATGTTAGAAACCAAGGGACTGATGCCTCTCTCCCATTTGGCTAAGTTTCTCTACACAGATGTGTACATATATCTCACTATTTTCAGCGTGAGTTGAGAAAAGCAGGTTGAAATACATCAAAAATTATACAATTATATTTTGAGATTTGAGCTATTCAACCTTAGACTTAGATTACCAGCTGCTTTCTAACCTGCAGTTCAGGTTCCCATTTGGTGTCAGGGTAGCTCTGCAAGAGCTGAGACTCATTGTCAGTGATGGCCTTTATATTTCATTCTGCATTTGCACAAAGAGGCTTCAAAAGGCACAGCACAGAAGCACAAAAACTGAGGCAATCTTTTGTACTTTCAGGGGGAGTGGATGTTGACATGATTTGCAACAAGAAGTGACTCACTGGGATTTTCGGAGCTGTCCTGCTTGGATGCGTGCAAACAGGTCCAAGTTCCTTTGCTCTGCCTACGTTTGGTTCAGAAACCATGGAACTGTGCTAATGCTGTGCTCAATTTTACTTACCTTGCTAGGAAGCTAATAGAGTCGTGCTGCTTTCAAACCAAAGCTGACTCATGGCCAGCCAGCCTGGAGCACAGGCGTAGTGAGCTCATATCTGCTTGCATCCACCCATGGAGATGGGACCATAAAGGTTGTGTTTAACATAACTGCAAGGATATTGCTTCTACATATTCCAGACCTTAGCAAGCATCACACTTATGAACAAGAACTTTAGGTTTGCCTTGATCAGGAAGAACAAGTGATGTGTATGACGTTTCAGGCAACGTGAGCTGAAGGCAGTGGAGGAAAAGAGGACACTTGAATTTCTGAGGCATTTTGAAAACCTGGAGTAAATTCTTTTTAAGATATGGTTTATTGGATGGCAGTGCTGTGTAGCAGCAGATAGATACAATCTTTTTCAAATTTTAAATATCCTGAATTTTTCCAAAATTAAATATGTTTCAGAATTGTTTTGTTTTCTTCCAGTATCTTCTGCTTTTATTACTGTATCTCGTGCCAAAGGTGAGTGTTCTAAACAGAGTTTCAGACATTTCAAAATCTGTCACTTAAGTCTTTGTAAAACCAAGCTGGGTAGACAGAGCCTATTTATACACACTCAGGCAGCCATTCCAGCTTGCTATAGTTCTAACATCACGAAAAAGAAATTCAAAGGAATAATTACTTTCCATATTATGTTAGCTTTAATAAAGCAGCCAAGGAACAAACTGGCATCTGTTTCCTAGCATTTTTTCCATTCTATAGCCATAATCTCTTTTGAAATCATGAAGATCCTCTCAAAATACTAAAGTGTGATTAGGTTGTGAAATCTGAATCTAATTAAAGAAGATCATGTGCTTGAAGCACGCGTCACTGTCATGAGGCCCCACTCAGATTTAAAAAAAATTGTTTAAAAAATTGTCAATTAAAAAATTGACAATTTACTCTCAGTTTTTTATCTAATCTATTTTGATTGAGTACATTAGCATTGTATACACAGATACTATCTGGTTGACAAATTCAGGTTATTCCATTGTATACATACATATGTCAACACCTCCTTCAGGCAGCTGCGATGAGCATTATAGGTCAGAGCAAGCATCTTACATCTAAGATCAGGCATAAGGTTTCACAGTAATAATAGCAGGTCTCCATTGTCTTTTTCTGGATTAAGACAGATTTGGTCTTGGATGTTGGAACAGGGCAAAAAGATGGAAGATCAGCAGCCTTTACAAAGGTCTGTTGCTAAGTACAGAAGGCAGTTGAAGCTGCTTAAAAAGGTATGGCTCACTTGCAGAGGGTACCTTGGTATGCACTGGAAAACTGAATTTACCCTATGTATGCAGATTACCCCATTAGCATGGAAGAAGAGCAAACAAGCATCAATACAGAGGAAACAGCTCCAAGACAGGGAGCTCCAGCATCTCCTAAGTCTGGTCAATGAGAGGGAGAGCTTCCCTCCCATATGACTAAAAAAGTCATGTTTTTGTGGCATGTGATAATATCCGAGCTCCTGGCAGGCATCATGAACAACTAAAAGCTAAGGGCTGACAACATACTTAAAGCCAGTCTTTGAAGATTAAGATTAGGCAGTGGCTGTCTTGCAGGAAAGACAAACAGTGAAGAGTGTGCACCCAGACAGCTCCTGGGATGCTTCCAAAGAACCACCTTGGAGGTCTGCCACTCTAGGAGCTGGCAGAAGCACAGGCAGATGGCACAGTGCTTCACTCAGGTGATGGCAGGACGCTTGGGCATTGAAGGCTTGCTCTCTTATTCATGCCGGTGGACTCTGATGGAAAGCACCCTCAAAGGTATGGAGGTCTATCTATCTCCCCTCCTTTTATTGCTCAGATGTTTCTCTGCATGTTCTGATGCCTCTTCCAGTTACTGTACAGATCCCTGTCCATGAGTTAAGCCTCTACAGCCCTGAGAGTGGCTCTGTTGCTGGCCTGAGTATCTCCTGGTTAATCTGACAGAAACTTTATACTCTGCCATGTTCTCCAACAGCACTGAAAATATTTGAGAGGACCAAGAAAAGATGATCCACAACCCTGTCATGCCCAATGAGATAAATTAGTCTAATCAAAAATTTCTAGACTGCCTTCAGAGATTTTGTCCTTGTAATGTCTGTCTTAACTATAAAGGAGATGTGACTGTGCTGACATAGCTGTTAGCACTGTAACTTGGAAACTGTGGAGTCTCATTTGGCCATGGGATAGTGTCATGCAGGACACTGGAAAAAGGGTGTTTAAATGGTGAAAACATTTATAGGAGAACATCTATATGTGTCAGGCCTTTTCTTCTTAACTCTAATCATAATTCACTCATCAGTTCAACAGAATGACCAAAATTAATATGCTTTTGGATTGGTGATTTTAAAAGGGGTGTGGTTACAGGGGACTGACAGGGCACTTAGGATGTACTCAAGGGGTTTATGAGTACTTTATTTGCCTCTGTACCCCGGAAGGAGAGTTTGCAACTGCACTTTTGAATAACAAAGACCTACATGGGCAATGACATGTCACTATTGCTTTGTTTCCGTAGATGAAAACCAACTCTAATTTTAGAATTGCCACCTGCCCAGCCAAATATCAATATTACATGGTAACTCTTAGAGAAATGGTGTTAGTATTGAAGCAGGCAGAAATGACAGAATAAAATAGGCAACAGCTGTTTTCTCTGGCATTGCACAAAGTGAATTTTGTGCCTAATTTCTTGTTGAAAAAAGCATGTGGTATTGTCTGGTAACAAAGCGGGGAGCTAGCACATTTCTAGTTGCATGACTAAGTGCCTGAGCTTCCAGTCGGAAAGCTGGAGTTAAAAAATCTGAAATGAAGGATAGGCTACAGCAACCATCACAGAGCTACAGAATATAAGACTATCTATCTCAGTCTCAGGCTCCCAGATGTGGGTTTATGAAGAGAAGGACAAAAGTGACACTTGACAAGGAGCTGACAGCAGAGGAAAAAGTGTGATCTTGAAAGGAATTGGCAGAGCTACAGCATGGTTCAGCAGACACTCAAAAGGAAGGGATAGTCTGAGGTATGCTGTAAGGATGGTACCAAAAAGTCATGTAAAAAGCAGTACTGGGCTACATCAGATGTCAGTATCTCCTATGTGGCCAACAGGAACCTGGAACACAGGTACAAATATGACAAGCATCTGCAGTTTGCTCCCTACTGTCCCCCAGCCTCCAGCAAACCTTATGTCAGGCACTTCCCAGGTTTGATTCCAGGCATGCTCCCAAGCTGTTCACCACAGAAAGTCCCAGGAACCAGGGAATCTGGAACACTATAGAGGTGTATTCTCTTTTAGTTCTTCTTTAATAATTCTTTGCCTGTCTTAAGTTGCGATCATGGGTATTGTTTAAAGTTAGGTTTAATTGATAATGTTTCATTCTGCTCTGGTTTTGTGTATGCAGCATAATGACTACACCTAAAACTAGGTGGGTACAGATATGTATATATACTTATGGATATAAATATATGCTACAAAGTAACTAATTTTAAAATGCCATTAAATAAATTTCCTTGAACAGCCTATTACTGAGTTAAAAAAATACTAATTCAGAAGAACAAAACCAAATAATATTCAAGTCAAGGCTCAAACTAAACAGAGCCAAAGATGTCAGAATTTAAAATCTTTTCCTGAACATTCACTTGTCTGTGAGTATACAGCTGGGGAGAGTCAAAGAATGCCAACTAAAATTATTGCTACTTATATAATGCAATATTGAATACATTTACATTACAGATGATTACTATTGTTGCAGAATGCAAGTAATCATGTGTAGGTTCAATAACATCCAGAAGCACAGACCTGTATAAGGGAGGATTTTAATTTCCTTAGGAGAATGAATTCATTGATTTTCCACATTTGATTGCCGCTATTAAGAAATCAAAGTTTTTTAAGACGCTCAGCATATCCTTCTTACATTGATTTGCTCTTTTCTGTAAGTCAGGAAGATGTGAAACATTTTTAAAACCCTTTCTTTCCATATTCCTATTAGTGAATAAAAAATTAAATTTGTGGATTGAATTACAGACATAAGGCAAAGAAACACAGCACACGTCAGTTTAGAAGATTCAAAATGCCTCCTTCCTGAGTGGATTCAACAAGTTTACAAAGTAACGAAGTATTTGTGTTCAAAGTCTTTTCTCCTAGGAATACCATGTCTCTAAAGGTTTTTGATGGCATTTGGAAGACATGTAATTTCAATGAGCAAAATTTCAGCAAACAGATTGCAATGAGTTTGCACATGAAATGGCCAGAAAATGTCATCACGTGACAAACCCAGGATATTAGCCATGGGTTCCTGTATAGAGATGCAACAGAAAAATCTCACTTTCACAGTTTAAAATACTCATGAATTAAATGCAGTAACCCTTTCCAGAAGCCATGCTTAGGCAAATTAAAGCAATTAGAATATATGTTAAAATATTCATACACTTTCTGGACAAGAAGATCCATTTTTTCTACGTACAATGTAATAGGGTACTGGTATGAATGGCGGCAAGTTAAAATTTTGTGGTATCTCCAGTCACTGATTAGATTCTCATCTGAAAGGTGCTGGGTCAGCAGTAAATGGGGTCATTTTCAACCCTGGGAGAACCAATGTCAACCTCACATTAAAATAGAAGATCAAGCAATGAAACAGTTGCAGAGACCAGCTGAGGAAGGCTTACAAGAACTAAAGAAAGAAAACTCATTTATAATGTATGAAGCCCCTTGGCCTTCATTAAAGGCTAAGTATGCTGTTTTGGATACTGTTTTACCTTATCCCAGCATCTGAAGTCCTTGGTTTTGGAAAATGTCCAGATGAAAGCCATAACGATATCTAAGAATAAAAGGGAATGTGATAATGGCATTGAAGTAGTAACTTGCTCAGCCTATGGGATGTGTAAAGGGAATCCAGTTAGGATGTGCAAGTACCCATGAGGGAAGTAAACACTGAAATGTCCTGAAGGTTACATCAGTTGCTGCCACTGCAAAGCCCATGGTGCATGTGTGTGTGCAGTCAGCGGTGAAGGTGACCAAGGACAGAAGAATCTGCTCTGACAGGAAAGCAATGCCAGGAAAAGAGATGGCCCTCAGACAGAGTCTCTGCTCAGGGCTGTGCAACAGGGATGTCTGTTAAAAAGCAATTTTTGGCTATTATGTGTGTTCCTACGGAAGTGTTTTGAGATGAAAACCCTGGAGAACATCAGGCTAGCTGGCTGGCTTTGCTGCCTGACTGCTTATTGCAAGGTTGAGGGTAGGGAAAAGACAAAAAGAAAATGAGGAAACTCACTAGTTTGAGCCAAATCTGCAAATCCTTGTTCGGGAAAGGTCAAAGGAAGTCAAAACTGAGTCTGTCTAATGGTCTGTCTAAGACCCAGCAAATAATATCACAATTCAAGACCTCACCCAGCTGAAGCCTGTCAATTATGGACTGTATGTGCCGTTGTAAGCAACAAGCTGGATTTTATGTCCAGTAGGGTTGCAGAAACTTTGAATATTAGACTGGAAGAAATATCTTAGCTCATCACTTCCCATCCCCTCTTTATCATAGTCAGCCATGAAATATAAACCCATTTATAAGTGCATCCAAGGAGCTTTTATGCTGCTTGGTAACTTCATTGCTATGTACAATATAAAAACAGTTGAGCTCTATTGAGGGGAGGTGGAGAGAAAGTTAAGCTGAATTAGAGAAAAAGACACTAGATGTAACTGACAGCCAGTTACAGACAAAGCCTGTAGTTAAGGTAGAAGGTGTTCAATTAATTATTGAGAACAATTTTTCAGCTTGCAATTGATTGTGCATGAATATTTCATTGAATACATTGGATTTTCTAGGAATTTCCACACATCAATGCATACATGACAAAAGGGCATTGTGCAGGATTGGACTTGAATTCTTATACTGACAAGCTGAAACTAATGTGACTGGAAATATAATCATCTACAAAGGCAGAGGATGCTGTAAAAGAAGTTGTTAAGCTTCTAAAAAAGCCCAAACATTAAAACCAATTGCTGAACTGCAGGTCTGGAGAGTAGTGAATTTAAAATGGAAATTTGTGGGGTAGTAATAAGACTGATGAGCCTTCAGTGGGAAGCATGCTATTTTAAGCAGCTGGTATAAAACCACCTAGATGAAAACTAGATGATTACAGAAATGGAGCTGATTTATGCCAAAGGAAAACCTTGCTTTCAACTATAAGGATTCACTTAAGTGTCAACAAATTAGTGGTAAAGAAGCACTGGCAGGTATTCAGATTTTTCTTAAAGTCTCTCAAATAGGTTATTAAAGAAAACCAGGCACCTAGAAGGTGAAAGGAAATGTTCTGCTGTGCAGTGAAAATGGGCTGGGAGACAGCAAGTGCAAAGAATAAAGAGCTAGCTTTCATTTAGAAATGAGGTTAATAGTAAGTGTTTGCAATGCATCTGCTGGGACTGAGGCTGTTTATTAATAGTGCGGCAGCAGGGTAAAGTAACAAAATTTGCAGATGATGATAAGTGATTGAGATCAGGTAGGGATTAAGACATGCAGACACGACAAAACTAAGCCATTGGGCGATGTATTATGAGTTCGATTCTTGTTCTGGTTTTCTTTTTTTGCTATGAGCAAAAGCAAAGTCATAAGCATTAGAAGGAATAATGAAATTCCTTGCAGCACTGGACTGTATTCTAAACAAAGCGATAACAGTTTCAAAGCAAGATTTACAAGTTATTACAGATGGTCCAGAAGAAACCTTTGCATAATACCCATGAAAGCAAAAGGGTTTTCATGGTATTAAGGGGCAGCAAGAACAGGGCAGAATACTATAAGGCTGCTGTACTTCAGTTCTCATCACCCTCTCAGATTTAATGGTGTTTACAGTTGTAGTTGGCCAGTCCTTATCAAAATGTAGCCAGAGGAGAAAATCAGTTCTTCCTAAAAGCAACCAATATGATTTCCAACAACAAAATCTTTTCAGATACCAAGAAAGGTCAATGAAGACTTTAATAGGAAGGAACAGAAGTTGAGAGGCTCATGAGAAATAAAGAAATGCCCATCAGTTTTTATACAGCTTTAATATAAGAAAGAGAAGAATCTGGTAAAAACTAACAATCCCAAGACAGCAAAATAGCTATTCATGCACAGTACACAATGAACTTGCAGAATTTGCTATGGGAAGTATTTATTGTTAAAGCAAACTGTTCAGGAAGACTGTCAAACTGAAAAATATTTGTAGCATCAATACTCAGAATAGATGGATGAAAACTTGGGAAGAACTGCATTTTTGCAACAGTGCTGACTCTGAGACATGAGCTAAGCACCATGCTAACTCTTGTATAATGTTAGGAAAATTATTTCCACTGTAAAGCTTTTTAATATCTTGTACTATACATAGTTACAGCAGCAGTGAGGGGCTCATTTTGTCATAAACCTGTATTGCACTTTTTTTCCTTCCTCTGTTAAAAGAATTGGAGAGCTGTTGTACCTTCCAGCCTTGGAGATCTATATTTTTATTTAGTTATTTTAGAAACAATGCAAGGAAGCAGTTGATTTTTATTAACGTTCAAAAGCTTTGCATTAAATATGCTGTTAGAATGGCAGTCAAGCTGTCATCTGCTTCCTTGGCAGAGGTAATTTTGGAAAGACTAAATGGGACTTAATATGGCAACATTATTTCTACTGTGTTATTAGCATCAGTAACTCAGAATTAAATGAGACGGAAAATAAATGTAGAAGCTCCAAAGAACCACAGAGGAATGTATGTGTTCTGAAGACACAAAATTAATAAAAAGGCCAACAGGATTAAGATTAAACATTTGGAAATTAAGAAACGCCTTGTTTTAATGGATTATCACAAGTTCCCATTGCCAATCCAGTCAGCTGTTCTTTCTGCCTTCCTTCCCCTTCTTCATTCCTCTTCCACCCCTGCCTGGTGGTTTATGTGCACATTCAGATGCAAATCATAATTTTGTAGATCTTACATACAAAACAAATGCCATTGTTGTCACCCTCAAATGTATTTATCTGTCCATTATCTCTGTTTAAACATAACATTGACTTACAGAAACTGTCTAAACTCCCACATTCTTAACATAATAGACATACCTTAAGGATCTATATGTAAAACTGAAGTGCAGTGTCACTCATTATTTGTGTACAGTCTGTATTGTATTTTACAATCCAACCTAGGTGTCTTTGGAAAGATTTTGAGAGGAATGAGAACATATGGTACTGGTCCAGGTATTTCTTGTGGTGAGCCGGGGCTCTGCTGAGCTGGGCTCCTTTTCCTCTCCCTCTGCTGCCCCTCCACCCCAATTCTGCAGCCTCTTGTTATCAGAGAAGGACTCACAGAGGCTGTCTGGTGACCCCGCAGTTCAAAAGTCAATGGAGCTCTCCCTGCTAATTACAGGCTGCCCTGTAGGTACCTGCCCTGTCAACCCAGCCTGGTTATTACCTTGAGTTGCCCCTGCTATCATCAAGACTGTGCCCCCTGGCAAAGACAAGCACATGGGATGATCCATGTGCAAGGCTAACAACAGATGGGATAGAAAATTATTAGTTGATACGGCCCTGCTCTAAGTGGAAAACACCCTTGTTATCCTGCCACCGCTTACCAGGATGACAGGCGTCCTCTCCCTTGGCAAAAACACTTTGTGTTTTTAAAGCAACTGACCTCAAATTATTTGCAGACAGCCACACATTTCTATGTGATTTCTCTTCCTTACTGGTCCAGGCAAGCTCACAGTCCACCAAATGCAGTAGGAGGCATCCTACACTGCATCTGCTGCTTTTGATGGCAGTTCAATGCCTCTGAGGAAGAAGAATCAGATGCTCTTTGTTTCACTCCAGTGTCATTCACCCTCATTTATGGAGGTGGAGGCTACATCTAGAGACGGCCACTGTAATTTCCATTTTGCAGGCAGAGACCCAGAATTGAGGTGACTTTCCCAACACGGTACAGTCTGCAGAAGTCAAGGCTTCAAACCAGATATCTGACCTAGAGTCAGGCTCAGCTGTTGCATGCTTAGAGAGGTACCTGAGTTTGAGTGGGAGAGAGAGACAAGGAACGGTAGTGCTGCTGAGCCAGAGTTGTGCTGCTCTCTTCATCTCTGCATTCAGAGCAGGGGAAGAAGGAATGATAGTATGCCAGTTATAGCACGGATAGAGCTTGTCTATCTCACTGAAACTGAGAGATTTTCAGCTGGGACTGTATGAAGATTAATTATTTTACATGTTTTTTAATTAATACAATGCAGTATCAGTACCATTTTAAAGTATTTATAAACTGGAGTGAGCATTTATAAACTGAACCGGGGGATTTATAAACTGAGGTGCATACTACTCTGCTCTGAATATACAGTAATGAAGGTAGCAAGGGACAAGACAGAGGGACTGACATTGAGATAAACAGCTCTGACTAAATAACCTGGCAAATAAAGGAATGTTCCTAGTGCCTAGGTGCAGGCAGTCACACATGGATGTGTCCCACTCCCTTCCTAGGGCAGGTCAGGATACATCTCACCTCTCTCTTTTCTTTCCCTTCTCCCCAGCACACCTCCTGCATGCCGAAGAACCTGGCTATGCCTGGGGTACAGGGATGGCAGCACATTCTAATCTGTCTCCACATCTGAATGGCCAGCAGCACAGAACCCCATGGCGCAACCCAGTGAGCCCTTTGCCCTAGATAGATCAAGTGTTTGCAATTCAAGAGAACCTCAAATAGGCACAATGCATTAATTTTCCATTAATCAGGGCTGTTTCCTGTGTTCTGAAATCTAAATGGAAGACAGATTATGGAATACCTGAGGGAAACGTGGTTTTGAGAGGTCGTGCTGGGTATGCACTTGAGTTGTGTCTTTTTATTCTCCCTATCTCTGAGTTTTCCACTGTAGAATCATAGAATAGTTAGGGTTGGAAAGGACCTCGACATCACCAAGTTCCAATCCCCCTGCCATGGGCAGGGACACCTCACACTAAACCATGTCACCCAAGGCTCTGTCCAACCTGGACTTGAACACCACCAGGGATGTAGCATTCACAACTTCCCTGGGCAACCCATTCCAGTGCCTCACCACCCTTACAGTAAAGAGCTTTCTCCTTGTATCCAATCTAAATTTCCCCTGTTCAAGTTTTAACCCGTTACCCTGTGTCCTATCACTACAGTCCCGAACGAAGAGTCCCTCCCCAGCATCCTTATTAATGATTATTATTAATGCCTTATTATTAAGGCCCCCTTCAGAAGACCTCACCTAATGCTTCATTTTGCACAAAGATTGTTCTGAAGCCGCTTAACCAGCACAGTACGCCTGGAGGAGTACCAGGGCTTGGGGAGGCTGTGCCAGAGGCCATGTCCCCCGTGGCAGCAGCAGGGGAAGGGAGCACATGTTAGATGTTTCTCTTCACAAGCTCTCGCTCTCCAGAGCTGCCTTGCGACACCACTCTCCAGAGAGAAGTGAGCTGTGCCCTTGGGGAGCAAGGTGAAAATACAGCTTTGAGTGCCCTCCTAATGCGGTTTTCATTTATCCACTGAGCCACCATCAAACTCTGTTCAGGTGAAGCCAGCTTTATGGGTATTTATGAGCAGGCTTTTGAAAACAAAAGATTTTTCTTTAAATGGCTGTTACTGAACTTTTAAAAGTCTATAAGGCCCTTTGAAGCTACCAAACAGGATAATATCATCACCCAATAATACTTGCCTGCAGATTCATTGTGGTTTACGAATGTGCTCATTCCTCATTTACACCTATTTAGATGCAAGAGAGCCAGCCAGGTTCAGATGTCACCGACACAGCCATCACTAGGGAATCTGGATGCGAGGAGAAGCAGGATAAATCTCCCAAACTTCAGCAGGGTTTTAACGCTTTAATGATCATTAAAGGAGACAGAGTCATATCCTGAACTGTGGCAAATTGGGACAGTTCTGCATATTTCTGAACAGTTATGACAATTTATGCTACCTACCTGGTTTTATACTAGCTGAAGGTGTAAGGTGAGGCTGTAATTCAATAAAAACAATATGAATTTTGCTGTTGAGGTCAATGGGATGCCACCCTCAAAGCTTTAAAGCAACCAAGTAGCACAGAATTTGTTTAAATGCATCATTTTCTTCTTCCTAAGGATATTTCATTTCTTTGATGACATACTTGAAATGTTAGAAGAAACCTGCAGAGAGCAGAAAAATCGAAGTTTGGGGTTTGGTGTATTTTGACCTCATCACGATGACAGAAAAGTTACTGTGGGGAAAATCAGTAGAATTCTGCAACCCAAATGACAACTAAATTACTTTTCTGAGTTAAAGGTACCAGGCACATGAGTCTGGCTGGGTCTTCTGGCAACACTTCCAGGGAAATGACTGTGCTACCATCACAGAGAGTCAGAGTTATTTCTCAAAATAGATTAAAATTTCCTTTTGTATTAGCAACTGGCTAGCACTGAAGCTCTGAAGAGAATGAAGCTGAACGCAGCTGATCAATACACAAAGCTTATGCAATCATGTTTTCTTCCGGGAGGGGGAAATTCTTCGATCCATCATTGTTCAGCTTCATTCTTCAGTGAATTAACATCTCAAATAACTATTCAGGTCACATAGGTTCAAGCCACCAAGGCAGAAGCAGCTTCGCCTCTGGAGGACTATCAGGCAATAGGGAAGGTAAATAAAAGGTTTTGTTTAATGTTTTAAAGAGCATACTAATGGACAATTAGCCAGGGAATTTGGAAGTAGTTTTTAAATCCACAAAACCAGCAAAGCTTCAAATACTCAGCAAACGCTGCCATTCAGGCGCTCTGTTTTGGGTTAACACCACAGTACACATCTTAGAAAGGCAGCGCTGATGGTGACCGTAACTCCTGATTGTAACAGTTTCTGCCGGGAAGGGGTGAAAAAAGGTTGCAGGTGTCTTGAAGAGAGCAGATAATCTCAAGCACGGTAAGTTTGCAGGACAAGAAAACATCTAAAGTATTTGCCCCAAACTTCAGACTTTGACTGAGGACCATGGCTGAGATGCTGCTGTTTGTAATACAGATGATGTGGGAAGAAACACTGACTCATCTGGTGCGACGAAATCAATGCAGTCATGCAGTACTTGCAGTACTTTGGGTGCTGTTAAGCTCTTCAGAGAGGATAGATTCTATTTTAGAGAACATGGCTCGTAGTTATTTCATCTCTTTTTTACAGTGGGTAGAGGAACAATCCACATAGTTATGCTGCATATTGGTCACAGCATCCCTGCTGTGAATAAATAAATTGTAAAGAAGAAAATGCAATTGTAGAGGAACAGCTTATTTCTGAGGTGTTTCAGTGAAACTCTGCCTCTGGAAACAAGATTAGGTATTACAATAGGACTGGCTTTTCACTGTGTCCAACTTTAGGTAGTTGCCTCAATATTGAAATGAAAAGTAGAAGGAAAAATAGAAACAGGTGGAACATGTGCTTAAAAAAAAAAAGAAGAAAAAGCAACTATATTCTATGTTGTTTATTTTTCAGTTTTAAGTTTCTTGTACAGGTCAGGCTATTGGAGTTTGTAGCTCTTTTGCAGAAGCATTTCTTGTTCTTAAAATGAGCTTCTTCATCTCTCTAGGAAGCTTCATTTAAAAGCAATCTTTCCACAGTGCCATTGCCTCCTGAGTCACCATCAGTGAGATGAACTCACTTGATTTTCGGCAGCAACATTTTGTGTTGGTTTCCTAGTCAACTGATGCTTTCTAAGTCTACCAGCAACAGCTGAAGTCCTCACATATGAGAGATCGCTTATGAATTCCTGGACAGAGATGGCTGCGTATAAACATATCAGGAAATAAGAAAACACCAAAAAAAATAAAAACCCAACTCAACATCAAAACAAACAAAAAAACCTCACAAAAGTAACCAGCAATGAACTTAATTATAGATTTTGTGTCATAAGTATCACATCATTTCTCAATTTTCTGATCTGCAAGTGGGTTACTTGTTTCTCTGATCAAATAGGGTAACAAGATAAGAGGATAAATATATTTTCTCAGCTAGGAGACAGAAACAACCCAAACAATCAAGATTACTGTTGTGAACCTTCAAGTGAAAGGCATGATAAATTTAAAATTTAATAAAGGACTAAATTAGTCATATAATTGATCTGGGACAAAGCTCCTTCCAAATTATACGTGTCAAGCATCTGAGACATTCATTTGACCATCAGTCTGTTAAAAGAAATCTGAAAAGAAGTCTTAAGCATCTTGGCTGATACTATCATGGCAATGAATTATTCCGTTGCTTTGGAAAGCAGGGCATCCAGTGGTGCCTGTCAGTGATAGTAGCTGCTAATTAGCAATTTTACTTCCTCCCAGGTTGCAATTTCCTAAGTCATAATCATCAAATTTTGATAAGTACCTTGCTACAGTAACATGTTAATGTTTTCCAGATGCTGGGTCAATTCTTGCTTTCTATACACAACTAGACCCAGCTGAATTCCTAGCCTGAATCAGACTGGGACAAGGATGTCAATAAAATAAAGCCTTCTCAGAAAGCTATAGAAATGCAACCAACAGACATTTCCTGAGAAGCTCGAATTTATCAAATTGAATAAATAGGCCAGTTTCCGGGAGAGGTTAGCTCACGCTCTGCATTGACAAATCTTGGAGTTGTGTTACATTGTACTTCTGTACGTAAAATAGGCTGCAAGTAAGTTCCCATTATGTCCATGTCAAACCCAACCAAACAACTAATTAAGCCAAGATAAAGCCCTTACTAACCTTTACTAAAAACAGAGGTTTCAAACAGGAAAAGTTATACTACATGTTGAAGTCATTATCTGAGCAAATCTTACTACATTCTTTTCTTTCAGATTTACAAAGAAAAGATCATGATTATTCCTGCACATTCTACAGTATAGCTAGAACAGTAGAAACATGATGTGTGTAGTCATCTCCAGACACAGCATACATGATCTGTGAATGCACAATTGTTTCCTATCTGGGAACATCTTTGAAATCTAAGGACAAAAAAGAGACAATTGGAAACCAAATACTCTTATTGCTGAAAGAAATTAAATTATCAGTGAAAATACTATTCAGTACTATAAAACATCTGACACTGCTTCAACTAGAACCCTCTGTAGATACACGTAGTTTTATGGGATCTGTGTCTGATGCTGGAATTAATTTCCGGTTTGTCAAAATACCTGTGAAATCAGGCTCTTTTTTGAATCTGTAGCCATGTTTTCAAAGGAATTTTGTTTTAAAAAGTGTTTCTTCTGCAAGCACTTCAGTAACAATACCAGTCCTGAATTGTGCTGGAAGTTATAACTGAGCTTACCGCATAACTGAAATTACTGCATCTGTGCTTAAGGGGCTGTATCACAGGTGACATTAACATGACAGCCATGTCCAGTCACGTAGCCATTCCTGGCAGCCCACAGATAGGGCAAAGAGCAAGACACAACTTTGAAATGTTTATAGGTATGACAGATTGATTGATCTCTGACAGATATGTAGCTTAGGACAGCAGCAGTGATTACAGTCTCAGTGATCCTATCCACCACCTCCCTTCCTTGTCCCTCTCCAGGGCTGTGCATCTCCCAGTCAGGAATGCTCTAGTCCTTCAGAGAGTCCAGGGGTGGTTTTGGGCTCTGCCAATCAACATTGTTCCCAGGCACAGTTCAGGCATTAGCATGGGGCTGGGGATGGTGCCCGCCATGCAGCTCAGCTGCAGCCCCCTGTGCTCGGATGGTTCAGTGACACAGACCCAGGCTGCTCTGTGCTTACTGGGTGAGGGCAGGGGACAGCAGTAGCCATACCCCAGGTGAAATCTTCTGTCCCGTTCAGACTTAAAACTGAGAGGAGTCTGCTGGCAGCATGAAGGCAGCAGGACCAGGGTGCAGATAAGGTACCGCTTTGGCCCAAGAGTGTGCAGCAAGTGCCAGGAATGCAACCATAACTTCTGATTTTTTCCACTTCATCTTCTTTTGGTGGGAAGAGTGATGAGCTCACGCTGCTGAACTTCTCAGCTGCCACTGCACTTACAGGATGCAATGCATCCTCTCTTGTCTAACACTTAATTTTGTATAATCCACTCCAACTGCCACTTAATCAGAACAAACCTGTGAATTATAACATAGGCAGGAGCAGAGCAGATGTTTGGAAGCAGGTTTTTCTCCAAATGATCTGTGGCTGAGCCTCAGACAGTCTTAACACAACATTTTTCATTCCTTTTGGTTTTTGGTATGGTGGGAGCCAGGTGCAAATGGATGCCTTACATCTGTAGAGCTTCTAACTCTCTCATGGCCCGTGAATGCCTTTTCTAGGTTGAAAAGTCATTTTTATTCCAAGGGTGACTTGAAACTCCTGAGGGAGACAGAATACCCCTATGATCAGCGCTCTGCCCTGGAGACAGAGGCAATGTCATGTGGAAAGAGTAGTCAGCCTTACTTAAAGTCAGTAGGTGGGTAACAAGAGAGAAGCCATTAAGTCATTTCTGGTGACTTCAGTAAAAAATATCAGTGAGCCAGTTGCTATATTATTGTTAAGACATAGACTTTTCAGCAAAGTTTCTGTGTCTGATGCTCAGAGAACATCACAAGACTATTTAAAGTAAGGTCCTTTACAAAGAACTAGTGGTTAAAGTATTACAAATAGTTAAAATTAAGTAGTAAGAAGGCTCAGTGCCTGTGTAGCCTTGGAAAACTCATTTGTCACCTGGAATGTTATGGGAAATAAAAACTGTTCAGACTATAAGGAATGCTGTGACTAAAACTGAGTTGACAAACTGGAGTTACAAACTGGAAGTGAAGGTTTCCAGCACACACAACCTTGGGCCAAGGGCTTAGCTGGTCTATAGGCATGCAAGTCAATTAAAGTCTTTATCACTCTTTTACACCTGATAATTTGCCTTTTTATGTAGCTATGTACTTTACTCATTCAAAGGGTACTTGAGGGTTAAGGAAGTTTGCCGGTTTGGAGGGTTTTCAATTCCACCATTATCTTGCTTCGTTTACACTTCCTTCCTTTATCCCTGAGCTGATCTGAGTGTCTACTTTCTATCTTGCAGAGGTACTTTCTCAAAACACGTCACTAAATTCAGTTATTTTTGCCTCACACTACAACCTGTGAGCCAGCATTATCCCTGTTGCATACATGCAGGATGAGGGACAAACACATCAAAATAATCCGCCCGGAGTCATCTTGGAAACCTGCCTCAGATTGTGCAGCAAACTTGAAGCCCCAGGCATAGGGATGAGCCAGAGAGGGTTTGTATTTGTAAAGCATTTTAAAAGCCTCCAAACATAAGTTCTGAGAAAGAGGAAGGATCCAGGCTAAAACACTTCACTACGGAGACATCAGACAAGCTCTCTGCTCTAATGTCTGAAGTGATGCCTGGCCAGTGTATTAGATGCTCTGCAGCCACATCTGTTGTATGGTGTGTAGGAAATCGCTGTGGCTACTACCCATCTCTTAACTGCTGCAGTACCAAACAATATAAAATGGCCTTAGGGTGACTGTAATTCTTGCAAGTTCCCAGGCTGTCCTGTCACAGCCCATCCTCTGTCTCCTGGATTAGCCTTATATACCAGTAATAGTCTTGCAGGTCCACAGCTCGTCTGAATCTTCATCCCTTCCAACCTTAGAAAAGAGAAGAAAACCTGTTTTTTAGGAAAGTTTGGAGTCTTTCATAAGAAAAACTCTCTACCCCTCAACAGATTTCTTCTTTTTTTCTGATTAATTTTAAAATTAATCACAACTGAGAGTACTACATAGCTTAGAAGCCCTCTGTACCTGTAACTCACAAAAGACAGGTTAATATCTCAATACTCTGAAAGAAGAAGATCCATGGAGTAGTGTATAAAATGGGCAAAATCTCATTTTTTCCAAAGATATAGCAGCTGACCAACATGACAGAAGCAGGCTCATCCTCTGATGTTCAGATTTGTGTCAAAAAGAGGGGATCAGTAGAATCACAGTTTCAGATGATAAAACTCCCTTAAACTGTTGGATTTTAGAGAAGTTTTTGCTCGTCTTTTCCCCTGTTGAAGAAGCACATCTACCCAATGACAACTAGGATTGAAGATGTGGCCTGAAGCAGTTCAGTCGTGCCATCTAGGTGAGGTGGCCAGGGCACTGACTAATTATCTGCTTCCTAACTGCAAACTTGTGTCTCTATCAGGTCAGGACTGGGCTGGGTAAACCTGCCCCATGGGCTGGGTTTTATTCACTGCCAGTAGTACAGGGCAGGACCTCTATAGTTAGTGAGGAGGCTTGTAGAGAAGCAATTATATGGCTTAGTGGTGATCTTGGCAGTCCTAGGGTAATGGTTGGACTTGATCTTAAAGGTCTTTTCCAACCTAGTTGATTCTATGATTCTCTGATTCTACGATTCTGTGATTCTGTTACTTGTTATGGGCCTTTGTCTTTTGTTCAATATGTTTGTTTAATCCTGAGGGATATAGCCTATCACTGAAAAATCTAATATATGAGATTCTACTTTAAAAAATACGGCACTGTGTTCTGTAAATTCCAGCCAGGTGTATTTGGCTAAACTTCATTCACTGTTCCCTATGAGAATTCTCTTCCATATCTTCTGCAAGCAAAAACGTGAGTGATTAGTCTACTGTTTTGCTCTAATATACTTTCTGGGAAAGCTTGAAGGAATGTGATCATCACAAACCAGGAAACATTTCTCAGAACTCAGACAGATTTCAGTGCAAGAAAAATGCTACGGAAAAAACCAAAAAGGCCTGCAATGGAGACTTTAAACCTGCAGCTGGCCTGATGGAAGGAGGTTACTGAGACATGCCTAGAACACTCTTTTCCATGTGCTCTGGGCATCAGTTGATGTTGTTTAATTATTCCTTCGGCTACTACAGTGTTTATTTTCTGGATGGTTATCACATATTTTTTGTGTTTTAGATCTTTTTTTGCCTTCACAGTGACAAAATGCTAGAAAATAGTGTTCTTGTTCCTTCATATTCAAAGGGGAATTGATTTCTAAGCAACTTTTTGATAGCTGACAGTTTCTGCCTGGTGCTAGATGTAGCTGAAGAATCAGCTGCTGATTGCTGGACTGGTATTTATTTTTAGAGTCTACAACATAAAGATGTCCATGATTCACAACTAGGGATTTTCAAAAAGCAAGACTTTTGATTCTGAAAAACATGATGAGTCAGATGTTGATGTGAGAAAACTGATTAAAACATAGTTAGACTAAGAAAACAAATGGGCAAGCCATGTCAGTTTGATACTCGTTCTCTTGAAAGACTGAATTGCTATTAGTCAGTTATTATCTGTGCAAACACATGGTTTTCCCCATGTATTTATATACTAGATTTTATTCTTGCAAGAAGGAACACTTAAACTCCAAACAGACTGGAGCCTCAGGATATCTGCCTCTGAATGTATATGGCAAAAAGAATATGGTCTAACTCTTGTACTGAAGTAGGTCAATACCTGCACTCTCATTTCATGCTGCCAGCAAAGAACAAAGTTTACAGCGCACACAGGAATCAAACCTGCACCTCCTGATCTTGGTTCACATTGACCAGCCAGCCAGAATTCCCTTTCCAGCTTCTTAGCATGTGGAAGTTGAAGCCAGGGATCTTCTGCATCCCTAGACAAGAATTGTCCCCAGCTTGATCCCTGGCTGTGGCTTAGATAAACCAATCCTACGAGAAACTTGCTGTGATGGAGAGGGGAGTTTTTATTTCCCTGTTCCCTTCTCCTCTTCCTATCACACAATGTTGTAAATTCAGAGATTGAGGGATGCTATTGTGGCCTTGATTGCACTACAGATGTACACCAAAACTGGTACAAAGAATAACCAGAAATGTATGTGGATGGACTCTGCTTACTGAGTGCATGGATTCATCACCTGGGGTTATAGAAAAAAGTAACCTCTGTGTCCTTTTGTGACTGGGAACAAACAATTTAAATAGCAGCACTTAAAGAAGAAAAAGGAAAATAGCTCTTTGCCACTGGAGTTTTATTTTCAGAAATTAAGATACTACGTTGAACTGCTGGCATGAAAAACTGCTTATACTGCTCATTTCTAGAGGACCTTCCAGGGCAGCAACTGTAATGACGGAGAACTAAGCTTACACGTGATTCACAGTGACCCAGTTTCATCTTATGCCTCTAATGAGGACTCTTCACAAGATACTTTTTGAATGAAGTGCTAAAATCAGTACTTACATATCCCACTTTTTAACCCTGAGATCTTCAATGTTCTTAGAAGACAAGTAAATCACTTTACCTGAGTACCTGGCCTGTTGAGAGCACACATGAAGTGCATTAATGTTCAGCACTAACCTCTCCAAACATCAGAACAATGCCAGTCTTGCATAGTGTTGTTGCTGACAGAAAAAGATGCCCTCTTCATGTACATTAGCAGCCCTTGACTGATGAAAATAAAACATCTGTGACACTGAATGAGCAACCCAAGTGGCCAAGGGATTTTGCCTAGCTGTTGTGTGCCTTCACTTTGGTCAGTGCTAGGTAGCCTCCATGTTTTGTTCTAAGAAACACTGTAAAATAGAGCCCTAACGCTCTTTTCAGTTCACAGAGAGCCCAGGGACTTCTCTAACAATTTAACATTCTGAATGGTTGAATTACATTACTCAGGCATGTCCCCTGACACTGTTTAATTGACTACTGTAGATATAGCCCAAGTCTCTCTTTGAGGACAGACCTGGAAAGACAGCATAGCTATAAGTGTAAATTCTGAGCAGGATGGAGTGCTGTGGTACATGTAGGTGAAGTGGATGCCCTCTGCCATTCCTGGGCTGACCTCCCAGTCATTGTAAGTGTTCACTGGTTGTTTCCACTGCAAAAAAGAGATGGCTAAATCTTTCAACACACACACAAGATGCCTGAGAATTCTTTTTTCTGATTTCTGATACTGAAAAAATTCCCACCGATGTGAATGAACTTCTACCTCTGTAGATTTAATGTAAACTCATTATCCCAACTGCCCTGAGGCAAGAACATCCACAAATACTTGTATGTTCTCCTTTTCCTAACAAATAACCCTTTTTCAGATTTAAAAGCAAAAATCTGCAAGGAATCACTTTTTGAACCAATTCAGCTGAAGAGAACTCTTTTCCTTGCTTTCATGCAGATCCAAGTTCCGAAAGCACAATGCTGGCTTTTTATTAATATTCAGCTCTCACTTTTATCAATCTCCTTTCCAACACAAAAACTCACCTGCAAACTATTAGTGTCCCACCTTTGGAGCTCAGATCAGCACATCTGCTGCTTATAAGTGGGGTTTGATACCAGTGAGAGATGACTCCATCATCCACCAGATTTATCGGTTTATCGTTGAGGGGGAAACCTGCCCAGCTGAATATGCTGCTAGAAACATACACATCCCTTAAGTAAATAGACCTCTGTTTGAATTTCCTATTGGTCTGGAGACAAACTAAATAAAAATCATGGGCTTTAATTGCTACCAATAAATCTCCGTGCACTGCTGTGGTCAAGGTCAGCAGGTATTATAAATTCAACGCTTCCAAAAAGGCTATACTGAAACAAAACACCTTTTTTCATCTTTGCAGTCAGCATGTGATTCTCTCCTGCAATTTGCCTCAGTATTAAAGCATATTATAGTTTGGTTTAGAGTTCATTTCATACTTAATATCCATTCTGGGTAATGTATTAGGCATGTTCTTCTGCCTTATGTTGCATTATACCAATTCTTTGTTGTAGATTTGGTTTGGTGAGAGTACTTGGTGTTCACAGGTAGGAATCTGCCCATCAGGAAATATTTTTGGAAATAAGTAAATAGGCATTGATGTCACTTGCCACAACTTTTGTTCCTTTTCCACTTGCAGGAATAGGTTATGCTTGATACAACAGCAGATGGTCACTGAAAAAAAACAGTGCCAAGTACTTCTTCAGGTGACTAGTGCCAAGACTTTATTCAAGAAAGCAAGTAGAAGCCCCAGTTTCACAATCCTAGCAGTCTTGATAACATAGACAAGGACATATCCGCTCACAAAAAATGCAACCACATCTTCCCAGTCCTTCCAAGATGTTTAGAAGTGTTGCAAGCACTTGCGTAGACACACTTGACAGAAGCTGACTAGCTTAAGTCCTTTGCTTTTAAAAGTGCTTGGCATTTTGTGGCCAAAATACCAAGCTTACTTGTCAGCTTGCTCCATGCAGGCTCCAATTTGGCACATGAGCTGAGCTTGGCTAGAGATGTCCAGCCTCACAGCAAGGCTTCCAGTCCTGGCTCGCTGTGTTACTAGTATTTCTAAGCTTCTGCTCAGCTGGAAGCAGCCTTCACTCACTCTTGGCTTCAGGAAACACTGTAGACGACAGCCTAAAAAAAACCCAATTGGCAGCAAAATTTACTCAGCTTCAATAACTGGACAACGCTAGGTGCTGGACAACAGTGAATATGACTGAAGAGCTTACTTGCTTCATTGCTTGCAAGTTATTGGCTGAACTTGTCCTGCACGAAAAGGAACTCAAGCCATGTTTTATGGATTTCGACACACAAGCAGTAGGGGCTGTTTTCATACAATTTATTAGAGGAAGAAGCTAGAATTGTTAAAGCAGTTATTGCAAATACAGCATTAAGCTCACTTAGTTCTTTCAGAACTGGTGAAGTCAAGAGAAACAGAGACAAAAATAGAAAAAGAGCTATTTGCGGGCATGGTGAAGATGTATGGCTTTCTTACAGTCAAAACTTCCCTCCAATTTAGGGAAGGATTGCTCTGAGGTAGAAGAATATGCAGTATATAGTTTGTACATGCACCCATGAAGCCCAAACCCAACCAATCTCTGCTTCAGTGATTAGAAGATAGATAAAATGGGATACTCATATTCATACTTCAGTGGCATCTATTCAGGGATTGACTGACTAGAGACCAAAGAAGGTTTGTGGCAACAATTCTCTTATCTGCTTACCCTGATGTATAGGAGGAGTGTGCACTCAAGAATTCTCTATTATGTCTAGTATGCTAACCAGCTTAAGGAAAGCATAATTTTCCCTTGCAAGCCTTGTCTTGTTTAAGACCTTGTACCCTGAACAAAGGTACAGAGGGAAAAATATGTTGTAAGAATTAAAACAAGTATAACTATTGAGAATGACATAGCATAAGTACCCAATAGAGACCTGTTACACCTTTGTGTGAGCTGTTAGCACAATGTCTTCTTTCATTCATGAAAGGAAACAAACTTAGGTACCTCAGTTATTGCTCTTCAGTAACTGATTAATTTGCAATATAAAATAAGTGCAGCTCTTGGGATGCTTTGTTCTGACTGCTCCCATCATGCTTTCACTTTGCTTGTATTTTCACTACAACACGTTCCTTTTACTTGCCATTATGCATGAATGAAAGCTCAGTTATCAGCACGGGAGTTACCTCTGGTGAAGGAAACGTACTCAGAATAGAAGTATTGTGCCACCAGCTGTGTTAAATTGCTGCCTCTAAGCTATTGCGGGACAATTCAAGCCTGTTGTAAAATAGATAGCAGGAAGGCATGTGTGTTGCCAAGGAAACCCGTGGCTGCAAGTTTATTGTATAAATAACACCAGGGTGGGGAGGAGGTGGCTAACAGAAGAGTGGGGAAAAATGAAGTGCCTGGCATGTCTCTGTTCCTGGGGGAGGGTCAGAAGCAGAAGCAGTGAATCAGATTTACCACTTCAAGTATTTGACCTTTCTTCAGCTAGGGAAAGCAAGGAAAGGTCCATCATTCATAAATGATTGGGGAAGCAAATAGAGAATGGAAGGCAGAAATATAACTACAATGAGCAAGTTCATGCATTGTGGAGCATATAAACGAGAGTGACTCCTGCACCTTCTCATACTCACTAGAGGAAGAAAAGCTGGTGTAAACTGCAGATGGATTTGCCCAGAGCTACACAAGAGAAGTGGCAGATGAGAACTATGATAACAGTTGTAGTGCCAAGCAGGGAGGTAAGGGAAATAAGGAAGAGAACAGCCAGCATAGTAATACATGCAAATGTCGGGACAAATTCAAACCCAAGAGCAATACATTTATGCTCTCCAAAGATTATCTATATATAAGTTCTCTAAGGTTTGTGGTCAAGATGCTACAAGAATTCAAAGCAAAGAAGTGGGCAATGAATTCAACTTACTGCAGCAAGTCACACATATGCCATGACAACATGAGTATGTGCTGAAAACTTGTCTCTTCCTCTAGACCTTAAAGGTAGTGTCTATAATTAATCAGTGGCTTCAGCAGTCATTACTGAAGTGGTCACATTAGCTTTCATCCATTTTACATGCTTTATTGCTTTATGACTGGAATCTGAGCACTGCAGTGTCACGAGAAGTACAGCTGGCATAGTGTGGTCTAGCAGAGAAAGGGATCACAGCTCAGAAGTAGAGCTGATTTCCTCCCTGCCAGTGACGGGAATAGGTCATTTCATCTCCTCTTACTTTATATGCCTCATTCAATAAAATAGGATAATATTGCTTTAACTATAAAGCAGTTTGAGCTCTGGATCAGAAGAGTGCTCTGTAAGTGTTGATGGTATTAACTTCAGGCATCTATGTAAAGATCCAATCAGTGCATATGCATGAGCAGATGAGCAGCAAAAGCATCACTGGGCTATGGCAACTGGCATGCTCCAGTACGTGCCTTCACAGTGACCAGAATGATCTTGTTAACCTGGACTCCTTTCTCACTGCATATGGTTAGAGTAGAGCCAGACTGGATGGGAGGCTGTCGTGGTTTAAGCCCAGCCAGCAATCCAGAAACCGCGCAGCCACTCGCTCACTCCCCCCACTTCCTCCTACCTCTCCCAGAGGGATGGGGAGG
>JANHGB010041813.1:0-42245 GCA_026283785.1 Coracopsis vasa
GTTTTAAACTAAAAGAAGGTATATTCAGGCTGGATGTGAGAAAAAACTGTACAATGAAGGTGGTGAAACTCCGGAACAGGCTGTCCAGAGGAGTGGTAGACATACGTGGCTACCTTCCAGCTCACACAGACTGAGAGAGAGATTTTGCTTTGTGGTTTTGGGCAAGGCGAGCTAAGGAGGAGGCAAGATTTCAGGTGAAGGCTTTCTCTTAAGTGTCAGCAGCCACGGCTGGCAAAGAGATCCAGCTCCATTGCAGTCCCAAAACCCAAAACTGATTTTCGAAAGATCACAAAACCAAGCCCTTTGAAAATCAGTCCAGACGCATCCAATTGGAAGCTTCATTCTGGGATATTTGGGAAAATTAAAGGAAAGATATCAACAAAAATGCCTCAAAATACTGGGTGCTAAACACTTGGAATTCAGTCTAATCTTTAAAGCCTGGTTTAAAGAACAAAAGAGGTTAATCACTTTCTGCTTGCTGCACATGAGCATTCATAGCATGGTCTAGGAAGGGAAGCTGGGTCTTTCTGTGGGAGCCTGCACCCATGTTACCTCTCCATCCCCGTGCAGCAGCAGTGTGTGAGGCAGCAATGCTTCTCTGTCATTCCCAGGAGAATGATCCTGTGAACTTTGTCTGAGGCTCTTGGTCATCTTCACTGATAAAACAGGATGCTCCTGCAATTTTTCTCTTTGGTATGAAATTTGACTTCCCTTTGCCTTTTGGGTGATGGAATAGTTGCAAACCTTTGTCAGGAAGATTTCATTCTGGGGAATCTATCATAGCTCTCATAGACTTTTTGGTCGTTGATGTTGCACCTCACAGGAGGTGAACAAACATACATGGCACCTATAGGAGAGGGAGGAGGGAAGAAGCCATAAAATATTTTGTCTTCTTTCTAGCTGATGTGGGTAGTAGTGATTTTTTCAGGCTAAACAGTGTATTTCAGACTGAGCCTACAAAGACTTAACCCATTTTTTTTGTACCAAGAATCCTATGCAGCAGTTTTGCTATGACAGCACCAGTGACTTGAGTTTTATTTTACTACTTGTCTTCATGAGAACCTAACCTAAACTTCAGTTTATGTCTATGATTCTCCAGTGGCTAATCACAGTCTCAGTGTCCCTTATTATGCCAGTCACATTTTGACCCAAAGAAAACTGCAGAATGTTTTCACCATTACAGAAACCAAGATTACAAAAAAAAGTGTAATAACATCAAAGTCCATCAAACTCCAGAGCAACAGGAGTACCTTGAAGGAATTATTTGGATAACTGGCAACCAGACTATCAGATCACTGTGCTGTTGAGGTCATAACTTTGGCTAGTCATCCTTTGATTCAGGCTTTGCAAAGCAATGAGGGAGTCACAGCAGAAGCAGAAAGCCCTTGTCAGATTTTAAGTAAGAAACACATAATTTCATAAAAATATCTTCAGAAAATTCCGTCTTTGCTTCGCTGTACCTATCTCTTCAGTTTGGAGAATATCCTGGGCTTGTTTACTTTTCATATGTTGTCGTAGAGCTTAGTGTGTTTTAAAAGAGCAATAGCAAGTGGTTCAGCAGCAGAAAATATGTTAACTGAAATCACAGAATCGCAGAACCATAGAATGGTTTGGGTTGGAAAGGACCTTAAGATCATCTTGTTCCAACTCCCTGCCGGGGCAGGGACACCGCACACACATCTTCAGGATTGGCTGCTATTAGTGTAATTGGTATAAGAAAGTCATGCTTAAAGAGCTGCAGTAGGAGTCCCTGTAGTAGTGAGGCTTTGTTTCTTTGGGTTATCTCCAAAGGAAATCACCTCATGACTATAAATTCCACTATCTTAGTGAAGTTGTACTGAGGTTTCCCCATGTGACTGCAGGGGAAGTGATTGCATACTAACAGGTCCAGAGGTTGGTGTCCATGGTAAAAGAGGGAAGTAGCTTCTGATTTCAGTCTTCAGTTGTTCTGATTCTCAAAAGGGTCGTTGCAGCAACTGGGTCCCCAACCTGTTCTCTTTCTGCCTGTTTTTCTGATTAAGAAAGCTCTTGTCTTCCTTTATGTATGCCTGTTCCTCTTGTTAAGTGTCAGCATATCCACGTGCAGTAAATACCAAGATTGAAGTTACCAGGAAATGTGGAATTGTGAACCATCTGCACATGGTTCACATCACAGTTGTGAACATCTTTTGCATGGATACATTATGTATCCAGGGATTATTCAGTGGAAGATTCCTAGCTGCCAGTTTCTGGCATGGGCTTTTCACCAAAACCATGTGTAATAACAGGTATCATGTCTTAAATTGTGCTGTAGGTGCATGCACGCCTTGTTCTGCAAGAAGAGCTGCTCCACAGCCACTGGGCATTTCTGACATTCAGTGCAGTGCCCATCCTTAATAGCAAATAGTTGATGACAAATGAAGGTAATAGCTCATTGCCAGCTGTGTAGGTAACAACTGGAATATATTTGGAGCAAGTCTCTTACAGTGCTTTTGTACTGCCTGACTTTGAAGCCTTGCAGCAAGAGGCTGGAAGTGATCTCTGGGCGGAGAGCATCGCAAGTGTTTAATGGATGTGCTCATAATGCCACAGCAGGATAGAGTTTCAGAGCTAATGGAAAGTTGATGTACAACTGATTTACCTCTGAGGGCCAATCCCAGTTCACAAATATAAGCTGTAGGCCTCCGTAATTTGGTCCACTGTATTTGCATATCTCCTTTCATTGCAGAGAGGCAGTTTGCAGCAGGATTCTGCAGCCACGTCAGGGTCAGGAGGGGTGAGCAAAGTAATTATCCGTGGGCTTTGGGAGCCCAGATGCGTTAAACAAGTTTCCAGTTTCTTGGAGAGACTTTCCCTGGAAAAGAGGGGAGAATTTGTGACCCGAGTGTGCCTGACAGGAAGGATGCAATCCTGCTGGAATGATGTGCTGTTGCAGCTGACAAGCTGTCCATCCTTCCAGCAGTCTTGCTCATACTGCTTCACTTACTTTGTCCTTAAAGGCAGCTCTCTGTTGAGCAGAGAGTAAAATTCACACAGGGAGGGAAACGTTGTCACATTATACTGCTTGTTACAAGAAGAATTGTAGGATTTGCTATCAGTTAGCTGAAATCTAAACAGCCTAAATGGCCCTAATAGTTAGAGGGGTTAAGGAAGCTTGCCAGAGCGTGGAAAGCATAACAACTGCATTTAATAGCAATCAAGTTACTCTTGTAAATATTTGCATGTGCTGCTTCAAAGCCTACTACATGGTCATTCATGTACTGCAGTTAGAAAGATGAGGAGGGGAAAAAAGAGAGGGCGAGAAGAAAAGGGCACTCCATGTTTTGTAGCTGCTCTAATAAAGAATGGGCAAAGCACCAGGAAGAAAAGAAAAAAGGAAAAGAAGCCCTCCAAAGTTTAATAAACAAAAAAGAGAATAAAAATAAATCTTTGGAGCATTTATTACAAGCCCTTGATGGGAGGATTAGATTGAAGCTCTCAGCCTTTCCTGTGTGGGTGTATGTGTGAAGTCGGCCTGTCTGGCCTCTTCCAACAAGAAAAGAGAAGTTGTTTACATTTCCTGACTTGGGCTGTGCATATAATTGATTTTTTGTTGTTGTTGTTTCAATAGCAGAAATGAAAATTTAAAGTGGTGGGGGGAGGGGAGCCTCCTTTGGATACAATTGAATTGAGGTCCTTTTCCTCGCCAGAATGAAAGCCCAACTCTCAGCAGAGCTGTGTCAGAGTGTTTTGTTTCTCCTGAAATGTCAGTACACGCAGTACTTGTGAGGGAAGCTGTGGAAATGCAGGGTGCAGTACTTAGTTCAGCAAACACAACTGTGGAAGGCAGAGGCATCATTCCTTTTGCGCAGGAGATTCCT
The DNA here is from genome assembly GCA_026283785.1 of Coracopsis vasa. Lineage (NCBI taxonomy): Eukaryota > Metazoa > Chordata > Aves > Psittaciformes > Psittacidae > Coracopsis > Coracopsis vasa. The sequence goes on from JANHGB010041813.1 coordinate 3,840, forward strand.
GATTTGGGGAATAACTCCAACATGAAACAAACTCCTTCCATTCCCACTTTAGTTTAAGGGAGCTTGACTGCATCTTTCTCTCCTCACAGCCGCAATGCCTGGGGATCTGTGTGCTGTTTTGGGCAGTCAATCAGAGGATGTGTTTAGTCTCTCCTGCTGACAATGCTCCAACCTGGAGCAATACTGCAGACCCTTCAGTATTTGGAGATAGGTCTTCTGCACCTCTCCCATCAGTGGTTTTCTGGTCTGTCAAAGCAGGACTGCTTTCTGTCCTGATTGCTGGCACGGAAACTTAGAAGATGCTGGACAAAGTAAGTAGGAAACACAGAAACCACAGTGTCCTTATGCACTTAAACGCTTATATGCCAGAATATGTGTTAACCTGGCATCCGTTAACGTGGACTGTCCTGTGTAAAGCAGCTGATGAGGTTTCAGGTCATTCAAGGGAAAAAGACCCAAACAACACCACCCCCCCAAAAAAAACACCAAAAGAAAGCCCCCAGAGAAACCCCAACAGCAAAGAAAACCCCAAACCAAAAAGAATAAACCCCCAAACTTGTGATGCTCGGTATTCAGCAGGCCAAAGGGAGGAGGAGGGATGATGCCTTCACCCTCCAACTGTGTTTTATAACTCTTGTCTCAACTGTACTGTGATGATTGTGATTATGATTATTACAGCTGGAAGTCTTCAGTTTTCTGAGGGCTGAATTAATGAATAATTTAAAGACGATAAAAGTGGAGTCTTTCGTTGCGTTTACTATTCCCTCTCTCCAAAACAAAAGGAATCTCTGTTTTTCTAGCTACACGGAACATATTGACTTAATTCCACTCATTAATGATAATAGTTCAAGGAATACTTTAGGAGCCTAATCTGCAGCAGGGTAACTGTATTTGCAGACTGACTTGGTCAGAGTCATCCTGGCATTCACTGGAGTCACTGGGCCAAAACCAGAGGGGAGTCCAGAGGTCTCCAACTGAGCCTGAATTGATCGAACTGTCAGGTTAAGGTGGAGTCACAAAGAGAGATAAATGGCAGCATCTGAGATCACTTAAAGGCTAATCCAGACGCTTGTAGACTCCATAGGGTCCTTCCCATTCCCTTAAGGAGAGTTGCAAGTATCAATTCTCAGTCTTAATGTTGATTAATTTTCACATAACCCCCAATTCTTTAGTCAGCCATTCTTTTTCAAATGGGTTCCAATTAGTAAAAAACCCTTAGTTTCTTAAGCTGTCCATAAATAATGCTTTTTCCTGAATTGACTCCCCATGGATACTGTCATGAATGATCGAATAAAGAAACCAGATTTCTGTGTGGGTTTCTGCAAGGTACAAAGTTATTTTAAAGAGAGAGAGGAAGCTTTTGTAAGACAAGAACTCATTCATGGTGGGTATCCCACGCCTGCCTTCCAGTGGAAGGTAAATACGGGTTCATTGCATATACAAATGCACATATTGAAACTAAACCATGCACACTACTAGAGTATTCCTTCTCTGTCTATATTCTTGATATATGAAAGAGAGAATGGTTCAGGAGAATCTGTTTAGATACCTATTCACAGATTTGTAATATATAGCATCTAAATATAGAAACTGAAAAGAAAGACTACAAATACAGCACAAGAAAGTTCTAGAAATAAATAAGACGCTACATAGAAATCAAACTGACAGTTAGACATGACTTTTCAATCTGAAATAAAGTCAAGATGGACAGGGTTTGTGAGAGCCAGGGCAAGCGGCTGGCTGCTAATTTGGCTTGTCCATAGGGAATGAAATGGTAGATTGATGCCTCAAATAAATGACAGGGAAGGACAATCTAGAACTCATCCTGGAAGCATCAATCCTATATATACATATTATTATGCCAAATTATATTCCTAGTAGAATTAGGTTTGGCTGAAGAGCAGGTAGTAGTCTTGGAGTTTCCTACAGCATAAAAATAAGTTGAAGAGATTATTCCTTTTAAATGAAGACATCATCTCTGAAGCAAGTAGCTTTTATAAAAATTAGCAAAGTGTATTGAAATTAAGATCATCCTTGCATAAAGTTAAGCTTTTGTCAGAAGACCTTCATTTGGTATTTTTAGAGAGACCAGCACTAATGTGTTGCTCATGGGAGAGAGGAACAGTTTGGTGTGGGGATAATTTGCATCCATTTTTCTTTTACTTCTCACTGTAAGACTGTAGCAGTTTTGTGCCAGTGAGCTTGGTAGGTGAGAATACTGATCATGATGCTTTAGGGTTTATTCTCAAGCACTGCAGATGTGAAAATTTGAGAATCTTTTTTTGTTTCTTTAATTAAATGGGATCATAAGGAAGCCTGTCGCTTTCTGTTCATATTTGTAACTCTTACCCATTTGACCATATTGAAGGTCTGCTTTTGGAAGTACTCATTCAGAGGACTTCTTTAAGTATTTTGAGAGCTTGTGTTTTCTCACTTCTGATGTTCAGTTGAGGCCAAGATTACTTATTTATTGTCAAAGATTTTCTCATAGCTGGGATTATTTTCAGGAGTTTTTACCTCTGATTATTTAAGAAAGGGAGTTTGGCTCAATTATTTAGAGGCAGCATGTTTGTGAAGTTTCTGAAGGCAGAAACTTTGCTTTATTGCTTGTGTGACTGCCTCGTACTTGATACTTATTCTGTAGTCAGTTTAAATTTAGAATTATTCAAAAAGCTCCAACAAATCCTTTATTAAATGTGTAACTGCAACTGGTGTATCCTTGAATAGCTGGGATCCCTGTGTTGCTCAGAAGTTCTGCTAATAGCACCCAGTCTAGAAACATTAAATATTTGGAAGAAGGTCTTTAAGTTATTAATATCTTATGGAGGTGGTTAAATATTATTGAGGATTTATTCCTTTAATCATCCCTATTTGGAAATAAAGGTAGATGTACTGGACTCGGCTTCCCCCATTTCTTTACATAGAATTGATAACTTGTGTGTATTGTATCTATTAAGAATTAGGTTATCTTCCAGAAAAAGCCATTTTATTCAATTGCTAGATGTCTGGATTAATGGCCTGAGTATCCAAGGGAGGCAGCAGAGCAGGTGACTCGCTAGGATTTCAGACAAGACATGGGACTTTCATGGTCTCTGAACTGCTCACCTCCCTAACATGAGGCAGTCATCTCCTGCTACTGCATGACAAATCTTGCCTTAATGTGGGAAACCTTCATGTTTTGTAATTACGATCTGGAGTCTTGCTCATGGTGTGGCCCCAGGGAGGCCTGTGAGCTTCACTTCCTCAGAGAAAATTCCCCTTCCCACATACAGTTTTCCTCTTTTTTGTTATCCACTTCAGTTTTCACACTGTAAGAGGTTTCTTTTTGTGTTGCTGGCCAGGATGGGGTGGAATGGCCTCAGAGGATTGCTGAACCCTTTAGGGTAACCTGTGTTGTTCAGAAGGGCTTTGCTGCTTAGCCTCAGTCAGGGTTTACAGCTGGAAAGGAGGAAGAAAACTGTTTTGAAACCTAAACTGATATGTTCAGCACTGTTATGGAATACTTGGGTCCATTTTTCTAACTGCTTTTTTCTGCTCTCCTCCTGATAAATGGTGAAGGGTTTTATGTTTATGGCTTTTACTGCTTCCAAACAGTCAAAATCCATGTAATCCAGTTTATAATAATGAAATCACAGAACGATTTGGGTTGGAAAGGACCTTAAAGCTTATACAGTTCCAAGCTCCTGCCAGAGGCAGGGACACTTTCCATTAGAGCAGGTTGCTCCAAGCGCTGTCCAACCTGACCTTGAACACTGCCAGGGATGAGGCAGCCACAGCTTCCCTGGGCACCCTGTGCCAGCAGTTCACCACCCTCCCAGTAAAGAACTTCTTCCTAATATCAAATCTAAGTGTACCCTCTTTCAGTTTAAAGCCATAATGTCTAGTGTCTGCTTGCCTCTTCCCTCCCTTTCTTCTTTTCCTGCCTTTGTCACCTTAATCAGAATGAATATTTTGTTCCAGTAAAATCCTTTAATAGCTAAATATGAAAAAAAATCTGAAGCTGGCAAATTTATGCTCCATAGTCTGGGGGGAAATTGTTTTCAAAGAGCATACAGATCAGATGAGCTGCTGTTACTTTTTGTCTTCGCAGATCCCTGTGAAGTCTGTGCATGTCTGAAGGTATTTGCCATATGCCAACTCCTGTGATTTTTCCCAATTCATAAGCATCTGGGATTTTCCACCACTATATTGAAAGAGAGGAGTTTTAAACACATGACCTGAACATAGAGTTGGAAATAGTTGTTAATCTCTTTTAATATGGTATTCCTATAATCAAATACATGTGGGGTTGGTTTTTGTATATTAAATTGTTAATAATATTAAATTGTCCATTGGAAACTGAATCATGCTACAGATATTTCCCTTGCTGAGACTGTCTTGTATTTCTGTTTGAAGGAACAGTGTATTTTATCATTAAATAAAAAACTAAAATCATACTTCTTTCTTGCAGATGCCATCCCACCGAGCTATTACAGCCTTTACTTCCGAATAGTCAGATTTGACGTCTCGGCGATGGAGAAGAATGCCTCCAACTTGGTGAAGGCTGAGTTCAGGGTCTTTCGCCTGCAGAACTCAAAGGCACGGGTCTCAGAGCAGCGGATAGAGCTGTACCAGGTAGGTTGGCACCTCACACACAACAGCTCCCTGTCTTTCTGCAGCAAACTCACCTTGTACCCATCTAGCTGGTGGAGAAAGCCATTGGGAGAAGCAGCTGAGTCCCATCTTTCCAAAGTAGCCTATTATTTCATAGAATCATAGAATGGTTTGGGTTGGAAAGGACCTTAAGATAATGCAGTTCCAACTCCCTGCCATGGGCAGGGACGCCTTCCACTAGACCAAGTTGCTCAAAGCTCCCGCCAGCGTGGCCTTGAACAAGAAGGCCAGGTTCAATTTCCCTTGCTTTTCCTAGAAAGGACTTTATTCAAAAACATAGGAAGCTGAAATGTGCAAACTTCTTGCAGTTATGCTTCAAGACTCCATAATTTCATCATGTAATGATAAAGGACAGAACAAGTCATCAAATAAATAATTCCCAGGATCTCTGTCTCCCAACACCTGGCCTGTACTGTAGTTTAAATAGAAGTCAAATTCCATTCTCTGACCTGTGTTCAGGAGAAGCCTGTTAACCATTCCTTGTATAAATGGCGTTGTTAATAATTGAGTTTCAAAGTTTAGGAGTTTCAGACCTGGCTTCTGTATGATAACCCAGGAGTTGAGGCAAGTGAGTGGGCAATGCAAGGACTGAGGTGTGAGGAAGAAAATGACCCCATGACTTTCTCACTCCTGCTGATAAGATTGATGTCATGTAGTCTTTAAAGACTTTAAAGCCATTAAAGTCACTTACAGAGAGCCTGTGTATTTCTGCAGATACTGTCTAGAGCATATTTCATCTAAAGCATAGTTCACTTTGCTGAGAAACACAGCAATCAACAGGGGCTCAGCTCCCAGCAGTTTTATATGGAGTAAAACTCACAGTTGTTCCAGCAAACCGGGACTTGTTCAGTACCCCAGACTGTTCCAGAAACCCCTGCCAGATAGAATACCACCTTGTAAAACTGTACTGAGCCCCTCTATGCCTCATTTCTTGCTGCCCTCATTAGCTATGCCTGAGCACTGTCCTGGATTTGACTGTAGAGTCAGGTTCAGTTCCAGTTGGTGGAAATTTGAATTAGTCTTCTCCCTCACTTTCAATGCTCACCTTTTCCTGCCTGGTCTGGTCAAGCACAAGCCAGACTCGGTGCAGAGAGGGGGGAATTTGGTTTCATATGGTTGCTGAAGTGTCGGTATAAGCCAGCCTTAGAGGATGACAGCAGGAAAGGACTGGTTAGACATTGTTTAAATGTAGAAGAAGTGTGATTCCCCACTGAGTGTTGTTCAGGGCCCCAAGTGGTTAGTGGGTGCTTAGTTTCATGACTGCAACCTGGATGCCTTCCTGCCCAAGACCAGGCTGGTAGAAAAGTTGCATAAATAACATGTCATTTGTTAAAAGAGAAAGCTAAGAGTCTTTAATGAGAGTCACTGGTGTCATCTACATATAACAGAGTCCTGTGACACTGCCAGACCAGCCTGCCAAAATGATTGTATCTTCTGGCTTGACCTTATTGTTCAGACATCCTAAAAGGCATTGATGGCATCTCCAGGCTTTCTATTGTTCTACTTTTGAGACCTGTTAGCCAAGAGTACAGCTGTGGTTGCCTGAGGTCGGTTCATCGCCATACTGTGTTTGAGGAACATGGGACACAAAGGGTTCAGCGGAGGTAGAGAAGAAAGGGACTTTGCTTGGCTGGGATTTCACGTTGTGATGGGAAACAGCTGGAGTTTATTTGCAAGAGCCTAACTCCAGCAAACCTGTGCCCATGGAAGTGACTGACACCTGCATCCAGGGCAGGTACTCAGGTCATTTGGATAAATATATAGCTCTGAGTAAGGCAGTTTCTTTTTTAGGCTGGGTGGGATATGCTGAGGGAAGTGTGAGGTGAGTAATGAGTGCAGGTTATTGTAGGATTAGCTCTTTTCTCCACCAAGCAACAGGCAAGCCAAAGGCAGCGAGCTTTCCATGTGTGTTTGTGCCAGACATATTTTGGACATGTTACTTTGCTGTAGAGAGGCAAGTTGTCTCTGAAGCATTTCCCTTGCAGAGCACTTATTAAAATGATAAAAGCTGCTTGTTAGTTCCTCTCTTTGCTTTACTTCTTACAAGCTCCTATAGCCTTCTTCTGGTGGTTATTTTCCTCCCTGCTTTTTGGAATACTTATTTCTTGCAATCCTGTATGCAGCTTTCCACAAAACCTTGTGCAAAGGCAGAATAGCTCTATAATTGCCAGTCTGAAGCACATGGGTTTATTGCCGGCAACTCTACTGCTGGAGCACCTGATCTCTAAATACTGAGTTTCTAAATACTGCTGCATCTAATTTCCATCACAACACATGCAGTGTTTAACAGGAAAAGCAAAAGCAGGGAGAAATTGAAGAGGAAGGACCCATAGTCCTTATGATTCCCTTCCAACTTGAGATATTTTATGATGTATTGTAGGACAGTGCTATAGAAAGCATCCTAAAACTTAGTAATGAATTTTAGAGATTCGAAAGAAGAAAATCTGAGGAGCTGAAAGTGAGGAAAGATGGGTAGGAGGCATTGGTGCTACAGTGATGCTAGATGAGCTTCAGGGCTGTGTAATGATGTGTTTATAGTGCAGATAGGGGTGTCTAGCCGTGGAAGAAGATATAAATGTTGGTGGTAAAAGGGAAGAATGAGGAAGATGCTCATTTCAGTGGGAGAGGCAAATACATTCTGTAAGGGTTGAAGACGCACTTAGGTATCTTTGCTTCCAGCATGAAAAGCCATGCATGGCAAGTGAGTCTTTCAGAGGAGATTTCTAGTGGAGTTGGCATGTGCAACAACCACTCCTCCATGCGTAAGCACTACATCCTGTCTTGTGAGATACATGCAGGGTTTGCCAGGGCTGTTGTGCCCAGAAGGAACAATGTGGAGTTTTGTCTTGCATAAGCAACGTTTAATTATTAGGGTGTTTTTCAAGTTTCAGGTTGCCTGGTGTTTTGCTTTGTTGAGAAGATCTTCTTGATGAGGGTTTTGGAAATTCCTCTCATACCTGTAGTTTCAGGGAATGGTTGTTCCCCTGTCCCCTCATCTTTCTCAGTCAAGCAGGAAGAGAGGGGCAGAAGCCTTCTTTTTGTGGTTTGTAGAAAAGTGACCATCCCTGAACACATGCAAGTCTCCTAACTGCTCCCCAAGAGCTCTCAGGTTTAGTCCTGTAGCAGTTTAATAGTGGTATGTATACCATTGGTGCAGAAGGGACGGTATTATTCTGAAGGGCTATTTTAGGAACAGCCAGAGACAGATGTGCAGAGTAAATGGAAAAAATAAGCAAGCAGAACATAAATATTTTGTTTCTCCTCCTGATTCTTTCTTTGTGTGGTCCTCTGACCTTACGGATCTACCCCTTAAAGTAAAAAAAGAACTACAAGACTGCACCTTTTCAGCTAAGCTTTCCTCAGGCTATACTTGGCTCCCTTTTCCAAACCACATCAGAAAAGGACTTTGTGTTTTCCTGCAGCCCTTGTTTGCAGTGACTCCAGGAAAGCAGTCTGGGGCTGCTTGGCATGGCAAGCCAGGGCCATGGCCCCTCACGTCCGTCCCCCAGTGCAGCAGCAGCAGGACCCTATTCCTACATCAGAGACAGGATTGGAGCAGGGAGCACCCTATCATATTCATGCTGGGAATGAGTGACTGTCAGACGTGTTTGCCAGGTCTTGCTGCCCCCCAGGTTTCTCCAGACTGTGGGTGTGGGTCCTGGAGATTAATTCCCATGGAGGTGCCCTGGATGAGTCTGTCACCAGTGGGAAAGTGGTAATATCTGAGAACAGAAATAGTTGCTTTAATGTCTGTTTTCACCCAGAATACTTCTCTTGGTATTTAAGCAATCGTGTGTGTTCCTGCACAGATGGGAAGTGCAGTGCACATATTAAGTAGTCTTAGGATGGAAAATAATAAATCTCATAGAAGTAGGAATTAAGTTTCTTTTATAAGGCTCATATAAAAACTTCTGTCTCTTCTTGGCTGTGGATAAGTGAAGCCACAAAGAATTAAATCCTCTGAAGGCACTATCTTTCCTGTTGTTTCTTCTGCCTGAAAATGAGGATTATCTGCTGGTGGTGCTGCTGATCATCAGCACATTGGAGAGTGGGAAGCCGGAGGGAAGGAAGGAAGGAAGCAATGCTGAGAGCACTCTCCCACATTTCTCCTCCCATCCTTCCACTGCGCCAGGTTCACTCAGTGTACCAGGACTTCAGAAAATATTAAGAGGATAAACTATTTGGGGGGAAGGGAGAAGGAATAATATTAAATAAACAAGTTTTAGCATCCTCTGGTGGCCTTTGCTATGTTTTTAAAGATTTATGCCAAATGCAGGCTTTATTGGAATTTGATCAGGTAAAGCTCAGTTGTTATGGGAATGTCTTTGTTCATCAGTTTTCTTGCCTGCTTTGAAGCCTTCATCACATGTTTCTTTTATTAAGGTGCTTCTCTATTTATGAATAAAGTCCCTGCACCCTTCAAAAAATAAAAGCTTGTCTTTTATGAATAAACATTCAAAAAAATAAATAGGCACCACCACAAAGCTGGATGAGTGGAAACCTTCACAGGGCAAAAAGCCATCATTTAGAGAGCATTGTGGTATCTTTTTTAAGGTAGTTTTGCTATGTACAGGCAGTCAAGCAATAACAAGTAATAATTACTGCTTACAGAAGTGGTGCCGTGTTTTGTTAACACATCATAAAGCATCATGCAACCAAAGTGCTGGTTTTGATCGTCATTGTTGTCAGAGGCTGCTGTGGGTGTGGGTACCTGAGAGGCTGTGGGTCAGGAGCATGTGTCATAGAATGTAGTAGAGTGCAGTTCTGGAGCAAGCAGTCGGTGCCAGGTTGAAGCCTGGGGACACATTGGATTGCAGTGAAGAATGGAGCAAGCAGGAGCAGACCTTTGGTCTTTCTATGTTGGAAAGGGGCCTGATCCATGCTGTGGGCTCTTACGGAGCTTGCTCAGGGTCTAGGAAGAACCGTCTGCTTTCCAGACAGTGGTAACCCCCGTTTCTTTAAGGGCCTCTCTCACTGCTTAGAGGTACAAGCAGGAAGATGCTGTGGAACATATTACCCCATTATGAGTCAGATTTAAATTTAAACCACAGTCGGTTGTTCAAATACTCTCAATTCAGACAGTGTTTTGTCTTGTTTTTCAGTTAGGGAATACGTTTAGAGTGAGCTACTATAGATGTGGGCCAAATCTCTGCGGTGCAAATCTGAGGCAATTTACACTGACTGCAGCAGAGCTACTCCAGACTGATCTCCGTATAATCCGGAACAGAGGGGCCTTGCTCTCTTTCCTTGCCAAAAAAGTGCCGTCTCTAATGCCATGGAAAAAAATACCAGGAAGCAGGATTTGTGGCTGCAAGCTGGCGCAGGAAGTCTGTATTACAGATATCACCTGGGGCATTTAATTTTAATCGGCTGCCATCACTGTGACCCACATCTAAAGGAGTATATTTGGATCTCACAATTCATGTATTGCTGTCCTGAAGCCAGACTCTTGTGATCTGAAAGGTTACGAGGTTATGTTAAATGACAGATATACGGTACAGTGCTTTTTGAAGTGCCAAACTCAGTATAAAGCGTGGGCCTAATAACTTTCTATTCTACCAACTTCCTTCTCCTTCCCTGGCCCCCTCAGCAGCAGCTCAGGACCACAGGAAGTTAATGTGCAGTGTAGTTAATCAAATTGCTGCTTTCTCCTTGTTCTAGAACCCTTTTTTGGGGGTTGAAATACTGTATTCCCTACCAAAAAAAGTCAGTATGCTGGAAACCATGTGTGCAGTACTTTGGCAAATAATCTGTGAACGTGCACAGGGGGAAGTATTTATCACTGTGTCATATTCACTGTGATTTGAGAGCTTATCTCGGATGCAACTGCCACTTGCCAGGAACAGAGCAGTTATTGAAGATGACTTAAAGAACTATACAATATCCCTGTTAGCTACTGACATAAGCCAGTGCATACTCCCAACTCAGTGCTGCTGTGATAGAAATCTGGGTCACTGAGCTGATAGATTTATTGCTATTTGCAGTGTGTATACATTGTGCATTGGGAAAATGAGCCAGGAGATGGGATGTCACTGTTGGAGGCCAGATCCACAGGGCAAATTAAATGTGTCTATACCAATGCCCGCAGCATGGGCAACAAACGAGAAGCTGGAAGCCATTGTGCAGCAGGGAAATCGTGACACGATCGTCATCACAGAAACGTGGTGGGATGATTTGCATGATTGGAGTGCTGCAATGGATGGCTTACAAGCTCTTTAGAAGGGATAGACAAGGAAAAAGAGATATTGGGGTTGTATCAACTGCCTGGAATTTCATGTTGTGAGAAGGTTGAATGTTTGTGGGTAAAGATCAGGGGAAAGGCCAACCAAGCAGATATCCTGGTAGGAGTCTGTTATAGCCCACACAACCAGGATGAAGCTACAGATGAAGCATTTCTCAGACAACTGGGAGAAGTTTTGCAATCGCTTGCCCTTGTTCTCATGGGGGGCTTCAACCTACCAGATGTCTGCTGGAAATACAGCACCACAGAGAGGAAACAGTCCAGGAGGTTCTTGGAGGTAGTGGAAGATAACTCCCTAACCCAGCTGGTGAGTGAGCCAACTAGGGGAGATGCATGGCTGGATTTGGTGTTCGCGAGCAGAGAAGGACAGGGGGGTGATGTGATGGTTGGAGGCCGTCTTGGGCAAAGTGATCACAAAATGATTGCATTTTCTATCCCTGGTAAGGTCAGGAAGAAGGTCAGCAAAACTGCTACCTTGCCCTTCTGGAGGAATGACTCTGGCCTGTTTAGGAGGGTGGTTGAGAGAGTCCCGTGGGAAACAATACTGATGGACAAAGGGGTCCAAGAATGCTGAAGAAGAATGAAATCTTCAAGAATGAAATCTTCAAGGCACAGGAACAGGCATTCCCCACATGCTGGTGGTCAAACTGGTGGGGAAAAAAGCCACAAGTTGAATCATGACTTACGGAGAACAATGCAGGCAAGAGAAAGGGAATACAGAGGGGTCACTTGTGGAAGAAGACAGCATGTAAGAAAAAAAGTCCAAATATTCGGATAACAGAGAAAATTTCATGCCAAAGTGTTGCAGTAAATGCATGTGAATATGAGTTATGGCTGTCGGGGACAGAACTGAGGAAGAGGAGGGAAGATGAACAAAGGAGTATCCTGCAAGATCTGGGGGATTTGGGTGGAAGACAGGAGAACCCACTCTGGTTTTGTTGACTTTGGCTCCTCTTTGTTGATATTTTAATAAAACACAATGTGCCTCTGGCAAGTTAAAGCTAAATGCTGGATAAGTTTACAGGATTTTTTGTTTTGTTTTGCTTCATTTTATATAAAATCTTTCTTCGGAGCTATCTTAAAATCTCCTAAACAGCAGGAAATTGCACTCAATATTTCTGAATCTTCCAGGAGAAGGACCCCAGACTCTCCGTTCTTGTTTACTGCTTATACAGTGCAGAGTCTTCCTGCGTGCTTAAGCATAAATCAAGCTGAACGGCCTAAGGGCTGTATCCCCAACTTACATTGCACATGTATCTTCAGTGGCAGGAGGAAGGCCCTGTTTGGGGCAGGGAGGGGAAATCCCTTCTCAGGATCCATTCTCTCCCATAGTTCATCCCCTTACCACAGGGCAATGCAATGAGTCAGTCACAGCAATTCCATAACATCCTTGGCTCCCCCTCCCTTTCTGACCTGCTTTAGCTGCTCATCTTTTTATCCCCCATTGTACTTCACCTTCTTTTACCTTTAAGTGAGTAGCGGCCAACAGCGTAAGAGAATCCTACTGCAGCTGTAGCCCATACAGATATAAAAGGGGTTGGGTTATGTGTGCAATATGTTCTTTTTATTTGCAAGTTTGCATGGAGAACGTGTCTGGCAAGTTCTGAGCAGATGGATCAGAGAGCTATGGGGTTTTTTTAAAGCTTTGGCAAGTACTCCATACCTTTGTATTTTGGCAGGAGCTCTGCATCTCATATACTAGTCTCTAAAGATTCTGCCCTCAGTTTGAGCCTTATTCGGAGACCTTTGCAAGTAATGGAAAGACTTCCATTGATAAGCAGGGGAGCTGTAAAGCCCTTTTAACTCCGTAGCACTGAAGGCAGAATCTGCATTACTCTTTTGCAGAAGTGGTTACAAGAAGAGCTTAGAAATTTGTACCGAGATTTTTGCACTCAGTCTCTTGCATTAGTGGTGATAAGAAGCAGCTAAGATTTTGATAGCCAGTAGATTCCCAGTTACCTGGCAAAAGGTATAATATAGAGCCTTTGCGATTTATAATGTATGTTTCCACATATAATGAGTAAGAAGCTGGAGAGATTTACAACAGAATTAAGGGTTTACTTTCCTTGTGTCCAAGACAGGATCGAAGACATCAAGCTCAACCAGGGAGTGAGAAAGGATTGGGAATTAGCATGGTCTTTTTTCAACCTGAAGCTTCAGAAAGGGATGGATGAAGTCCCTGCAAGCTGTCTGAGGAGACACTTATAATCTGGAACCAGGCAGTGAGTGAATCTTTCAGTAGGATGAATAGTACATAAGAATTTGGAAACCTCAAGTGGCTGCTTGTGGTTATTCCACTGCAGATGGTTAGGCTGGAGTCCCCTGCAGGTTTCTTCTAGTTCAGGTTCCCCTCAGCAGCAGTTTTCAGCCATGATAGTTGTGCTTACCTCTACTCTGATGTTAACCAGCATTAGCACATCATATACCACTGCATTTCATTGTTTGCACTTACTTACTTTGAGCTTACATGTCAGGTTATTAACATTACTTTAAAAGGTGCTTGAAATTCCAATGGAAACCATGGATAATGACTGACAAGTAGCAGAAAGATTAGTGAGCCTGCCAAGATGCTGTAATACTCAAGAACATAACAGGAGTCTGTCATGTCAGAGAAGAGAAGGGAAGGAAGGAAGTTACCAGGGAGCCAGCAGCATCTGGAGAGAGGAGATCAGAATGCATGGAAAGGAAGAACAGATTAATAGCAGGTTTTTACAAGATAATGTCATATTTACTGCTATTCAGTGGTTGCAGAACCCACACTGGCTGACAGCAGTGACCATCCCAAGTTCCAAGGCAATGCAGCAGACAGGACAGGTTCTTTTAAGTGGCCATATGATCTTACTATGTTTTGAAAGTTCATCAACTTGTTTTAAGAAACTCTAAGTCTCCCAAAATATTTCCTAACAGTTGGCAACTGTAATTCTCAAACCCAGCTATAAAATGCCCTTCTTGTTGCTAAAGCTTGGCCTTTGATGTATCCTAGGGTGTTCTTGGCTGCAGCTGATCTATGTCATTGATGCATCAGCCTGAGTACCACCACTGCTGAACCACACTCAGTTGTTTTTTTGTTTGATTGCTTGCTTGCTTGCTTGCTGGGGAGCTGATGAATTTATTAGCCAAAGCTCTTCCACTGTAAATTATACTTAATTGTTATTTCCCTATTCTTCTGTCTCTGATTGTGGTAACTATAGAGGACCAGAAGTACTTATTGACCAGACCGTGGAATCTGAAATAAACTGAGCAAGTTGCTGTTCTGGAGCTCTAGTTATTTGAAAGAACCAGTGTGTCTTTCAGTTTTTTTCCTTTTAGGTGTTTAATGAGTCATGAAGACAGCCTGTTCTGGCGTCTGCTCTCTGTGGTTATTGTCTAGAATACATACACTGATGCGTTCATTCAGTTATCCCCTGCTTTAGCTGCCTGTATATATTTGAGAAGGGGTGTAGGCAAAGGAAAATTTGAGCAAAATAATTATGTTTCTATTAACAGAGTCTTGGGGTTTGGAGGTTTTTTGGGTTTGTTTTTGAACCAGTATAATTACAGTGACACCGAATGCAGCTGCTCTGCTTATATCAGCCTCTGATATGGCTCATTTTTTAAAGAAGCCGTGTTTCTGCTACTTTTGCAAATGTTCTGCCTTGTTTGTTATCATAAATTATATAGTGTTCTCAGGGTACTTTACAGTTTATAGAATATAAATGAGGACAATTCTTGTGCTTTATTTTATATACAGAACTGTGTTACTTGAGAACGTAAATGTGTACATATGAATAAACAATTTAATCCTCTGGTATTTTAATGAAGATTCAGCTACTTGATACTTAAATATGAGTTAATGCTCTCCAGTTGATCTGAAAAATAAGCATAGCAGGTGGCAGAAGTAATTTAAAGATCAGTATTTTCTGGAGACTCAACTTGTCATTCTCCTGAAACAAGTTTGTGACAAAACCAAAGCTTTTCACTGCTGAATGCCCTGGCCATGGTGATTTGGGATATGCTCCCAAGATAGCATCCTGGTCTGGCCTCCTCTAACGGGCGAGGAGGAACAAAGACAGATCCTTGCTGGCAGAGCAGAGTGTCCCTCTGCAGAGGGAAGAGAATGCCTTTGCAGAACCAGTGAAGAGCAAATTTCTGCAGCATTTATACAATACCAGAAATCTGGCAAGCCTCATGAGGGTGGCATGTGAGCGCTGTCATCACAGAGATCCCCGACTGGGCTTCCTCAACATGTGTAGCTATACAAGCAAGAGCAATGCTTTGTTTGCATCTCGCTGCTTTGTGAGCCCTGTTCTGCAATTAACTGTGTTATTTGTCTATTCTCGTGCTTGGTTTTCCTTGATCCTATACGCTGACAATAGCTGCATGTATGTGATACCTAGAGGGTCTTCGTGGGTATTTGTGAGACAGTTTTTTCCCCAAGGGTTGCTTAGAAAGTAGAAGATTAATTGATAAGGGGAAGGTTAGTAGTAGCCATAGAACAAGATACTAGAAGGCAGGTCTTAACTGTATAAGGTACTCTGTCAAGAAGTGATTAACAAGCATTTTAGCTAACTATTTGATTTCCTGTGAAAGGGAGGAATCCTGTACAAAAAGAAGATAGACAAAACCAAGTTGTTCTTACAATTTAAATCGTTGCTACTGAATGAAAATCACTCTGCTTACTGGGCTAGAAGTCTGCTGGATAACCTTTTGGTAACACTTGTACATTTATTCAGCTCATTCCCACATGTGATCATATGCATATGTTCCCTGTGTAATCCTTTATTAGAAAAGGCAGTGTTGGATTATCACTATATTGATAATGAGACCAAATAAACAGATATACCTTGAAGATCATCCCCATGTTCAGATAGATGTTGCACAACCTCAATTCTGAGTTTGTTGATCTTGAGCTTTCACTCACACATGCAGTTGTGCATCGTCAGCTACTTTTGCATGCAAGTATTTAAATGTGTCACTCAGAAGTGAGTGAGATGAGGCTGTGTGTGTGGAAACTCTTTATCTTCTACTCGCACAATTGACTGAAGCTGTCATACCTGCATGCAGATGGTGTTGGTGCTCCCCCCGCCCCAAAAGCCCTAGCCATCCACATTGTGAGCCATAGATACACCAAACATTTTCTGCCTCTTTAAGGGGGAGTGCATGGATAAGATGCCAGAAGGAAATGAGAGAGGATTAAAGGGGAAGTTTAGCTCAGTCTTCCTTCTCCCCTGTGGTTTTGGGTTCCACCCCCCCACCTCTGTCTTCAGTTAATGTTTTTAGTGTGCTGAAAACTCTTTTGCACAAAGACCTTTTAAAGCTTCATTTCGCTCCTGGAGGTACAAGTTGTTCATCAGCATTTCTGATAACAGTGTTTGATGTGGTTACAATGGGCTAAGCATAAAGGTAAGGCAGTGTTTATAGGAAGCGAAAGCAATGTTTATAGATAAAGGTAATATCTCTTCTAAGACTAATCAGTGAAGTTGGAAGAAGTAGACAAGCTTTCAAGCACGAGAGCTGCAAGGCACAGAAAAGGCTTTTCTTCTTTGTTTTTTTTTTGCAACTATTTGATCTAGTAGAAAGAAAGTATTGGAAATACTGAAAGAGAAGTTTTTTCAGTGGGAATATATGCTTGAGGGTGTATTTGAAGAAAACGGTATGTTGCTGATGGGGAAGGTAAGACCAGAAATGTAGTGCAAAGGGCAAAGATGCAAACCAACAGGGAGAAATGGCAGAACAACCGAGAAAGGCTTATCTCATGTAATAGTTTCTGGAAGACTCATTTGAAGAACCTATTGTAGCTGTAAAAATTTATGATGGGTTCCTACAAAGAGGATGCTTTGTTTAGCACAATGTAGAGTGCAATTGCTTCAGTGTGGATGGAAACACATAATTCAGTCTAGGGAAAAAAGTGAAGAGTCCTTCCTCAGGTTATTTTGTGGGAAACAGTAGTCTCTGAGGATCCAGCATAGGATTTTATCATCCATTAGCTTTCTACACGTGAAGCAACGTAACAGAAAAAGAAGTTAGAAATGATGACTCTAGATCATTCTTGCTTACATGCAATTAGGTTGTTAAGATAGTACACTGCCCTAACACGGTAAAGGTACTTAGCCCGGGAGAAGGAGATTGAAGCAGAGATGCTCATTTCATTATGTATGGCATTCATCACACTTAACAGCCTTTTGCTTAAGGAAGCTAGTGCCTCTTTAACCCATGATATCAGTTGTGGAAATTCTGCCATACTTAGTTTCTGACTTTTTAGCTCATTCCTCACAATTTTCTTCCTGAACATGCAGCATAACAACATGAAGAGAAGCCTTACTTTCAGATATAGATATTCAGATACAGATATTCAGATATAGATATTCAGATACCAGAGTATGGATAATATCAAGCTCTTTCAATCCACAGTGTCCATCCAGTCCCACAGTGTCCTACAGCTGAGAAACCTGCAAATACTTCTCTTGTCATTCTGTTCTTCAGTGAGGATGAATGTTCTTTGTACCACTGGGTATGTGCAGTGATGATTTCTTGTACTTTTACAAATGCCTTTCATGCAAGGTACACACTGCCAGCCCTCGACTTTGTCTTTTGGTGGCTATGGGATTGGGATAAAGACATTTTATTGTGGATACCAAGGCACAGCTGAGTCTTCAGAACATATCTTAGACCAGTTATAGTTAACATCAGGAGATTGCTTTTGTCACATTATTTGCTTTTAGATCCTTAGATCACTGCCAAAACTGAGGTATGCAGTTTCTGGAGTCTTTGGAAAGATATGACTGTGCAGAAAGGAAGAGAAATAAGCCAAGTTCTTGTGTCCCATTTGCCTCACACCCCTCCACGCCCCAACACATCTTTGCATAATGACAGCTGCATTACATCCTCAGAAACACTCGAGTTGACCTGATAAAGACCAAAGGGAAGGGAGAGTTATATTTTTACTTCAGTGGGACTTTCCCAGCATTGATTACTGATTCTCTCATCCCTCTGGCACTTCTGAACAATGGTAGTCCCCTCACTGCTGCCAGATGCTCTGTAAACAGTTGTTCAAACACTTTGTTTGAAGGTTGCCTCATAAAAAGGAGTCCCAATGTTCAGTGTTTGCGTGCCCTCAGTTTCTACTGGAGAACTCAGCATTGCCTACTAGGGGCACTTAGTACTTTTCTGGATTTGGACCAACATTTTCTCATCTCTTTTTGCTATGTATGCTGATCAGAAAGAAGTCAGAGAGCTTGTCATGCTGCTGTTGTTCTCATATGACAAATATTGTGGGAGCTGCACTGTTGGCCTTTGAGAGGTCCAGCACTCCATTGAAAGAAACAGGGAGACTTTACATGTTGGACAAAATCTGGCCTTTTCAAGTCTGCTTTTCTGCTTAATTATGAAAAGCCTAATTTTATCATGATGACATAATTTCACACCTCTTTTGAAATATTTTTCTTTACATGTATTACACAGTTTCACCATTGTTTTATTCCACCAGCATTTGCTAGATGTCAGATTGGTCTGGGCTGAGAAAATAGAAGGAAACAATGAGACATTGTCAGTTACTCATTTGGAGGTGGATTTGGATGGCTGAAGAGAGGAAGAACCCGAAACAATATATGAAGTTGCACATCTGGCATGCCAGCAGTTAACAAAGTGATGTTATCGTATGGCATCTTGATTGGAGTTGACTTAATGTTGCATGGCATTCCAGCCTCCTGCATCACAAAACTGTCAACATAGTGATAACCAGGAAAACAGAAACCTGTTAGCAGCCGACAGCCTGGTTGGTTTTGTCCTAGAGTTAGGGTAAATAGTAGCAGGCTATGCTTGTACGTGCGAAGACACTCAATGTATTGTTCAGATAGGGGAGGACTGTGAGCATATGAAATTCTAGGATCACAGTGCTGTGTCTTGGGTTCCTTTTGCACAGATATTTATTTTATTGTATGCTCAATAGGAAGCGTGGCTGAAACGTGACACAAATACAGCTGGCATCAGTGTTCGGATGAAAGCAGCATCACCTTATTGTACAAACCCATGTGTGCCACAGTTCACGCCAGGCTGGCTCTGCATGCCCTCAGGTTGCCTGGATGGACAATAAGTTTTCTTCTGTTTAGTGTATGACTAGTACCTGAATCAGAAGGGAGGCTGGGAGCATGAATAAGGCAATGCCATACAGATTAGCTACAGGTGATCAATATCTTCAGCGTACAGATACATTATACAGGCTTTACTTTAGATTGTGATACTATGCTCTAGTCAGTGTATTACTGAAGAAGGTAAAATAGCCTCTTCTGATGTTCCACTTACTATGATCTCTTGATCACTGGTGTTGCAGGGCAAGTTTTTTCTTTCTATGTGGTTTCTCTAAGAAAGGAATGTGGTGGAATGTTTGCTTGGGAGCATAAGCTGATTTCATTAGGGTGTTTTTATATCACTTCCCTTTCCCCATGCACCCTGAGAAAATTCTTTCTGAAAATGTGCCCAAATGTACATCTGTTCCATAGAGGTTTGAGCTGTAATAGTTTCTGCTGCTATTTTATAATGTGGGTAGTCCATTTTAATAAAATTCAGGTGAATGTTAACCCATAGGCCATCATATTTGTTGTTTCTTGCAGGTTCTAAAATCTAAAGAATTATCATCACCAGGACAGCGCTACATCGACAGCAAAGTAGTTAAAACAAGAGCTGAAGGAGAATGGTTGTCTTTTGATGTCACTGAGGCTGTACACGAATGGCTCCATCACAGAGGTGACAAGTGCTCTTTGCCTTCACTCCTGCCCTAACTGCTCCTCCATTAACTCAGCAGTATTTCAGGGTCATTCCATGTCTAAAAAAGGCAACTTACTTTTATGTTTTGCAGACAGGAATCTTGGATTTAAGATTAGCTTACATTGTCCATGCTGCACCTTCGTGCCTTCCAATAATTATATCATCCCAAATAAAAGTGAGGAGCTTGAAGCAAGATTTGCAGGTAATGAAAGAAAAAAACTTTTTTAAAATGTTGTGGTACTTACTAATGAGGAGGGAAACAGCCGTTACTGCCTGTCCGTATGGTATTCAGCTGATTGAAAACTTGTTCATTTGAGAATTTGAATTCTCAGCTGATAGGAAATGGTATTGAAGGCACAAGGGTAAAACTATCAGCTGAACTATTCTAAAACCAGGTGGCATGAATAAGCCATCTCCTTCCATGAATGCAGCTTCTATGTCCTTAAGTGTCTGTGTTATAGTTGGCAGCATGCAAACCAGATACACTGTGGGGTGTAGGGAAGGCTGTGGCACAGCAGACTGTCCACTGTTGGATAGTCATGAGAAAACTTGCTGAATGTTTTCAAGATAAACCCTTTGACTGCTGTCCATCCTAGCACTGTAGTGGTTCAAGCTTAGGACAGAAGGCTGTTGCCGGAAAGTAGAGTTAGGATGGTGTTTAGCACTCATGTAACTGCTTGCAGTAGATAGCTGTGTGAGAGTTTAAGTGTTAATTTGAGTGTTAAACACAATTAAGTGAATTTGAGTGTTAAATAGTACTCATTGTGGCAAGTTTCCAAAGTACAGGTAAGGCAGCAGCTGGCTGCTTTGCTTACAGAGCCACTTCTTTAGGTCCTCACTGAGTATAGAGGGTCACAGTCTTTGTGAGTACCTGCATACGTACTTGCAGCGCTCCCACTATCTCCAGCTACTTTTGGGTTTCTTGGTTTGGGTTTTTCTCTGATCATAGCAGTAATATTTTAAATTACTCTGAGCAATGGCATCAGTCACTTTGGAAAGAGCTGAACAGTAGATTCTAGACATGTATAAATGTCCTACAGTGTTCTACTGCCAGTGCATTGTAAGGTTGAAGAAACAGCAATGGTATAACTGTCTATGTGCTCCTACTTCCAGCAGTGGAAGTCTGATTTTCATGTGAAGTCAACAGAACTACGTTAGTTAATATTGATTATCTCTATATATCTATATTGGCATGTAGAATTTATTGCAAGGTATTGGTATATTAGTTTTACACAGTATTTTTTTATGCTGACAGCTTGGTAAAAAAAATTGGATTGAGTGGGCATTAAAAAGTAAACTGTGTAGTTAGGGTTATGGTTATAAGTGCTTCTTATGGACAGCAGACAAGGTGATACAGAGTAAATATATCAAGTTCACATAAGCTCCCTTGTGTTTTTAAGCCATTAAAGTTTCAGTTTCAAAAGGGAAATATTATTTAATTGACCATGCTGTAGTTAACCATCCACCAGTACATATAAAACTATGGCAATATTAGAACCCAAATTCTGTTTATGCAGTTCTTATGAAGTATATCATGATTTGGTTCATTTGTTTTCCAATGATTTGGCTGTATTGTTCATCAAGTATTAAGCTTTTCTAACCATTGTTTCACTGTATTGGAATTTTTCTCTAAGTAAATACATGTATGTATGATTAACGCCATCATGTGTATTTAAAAAGTTTTTAATATTATATTTAGTCTCTGTAATTGCGAAAATTGCGAAACCAGAAGTGTATCTTTTAAATGACATCTGGTTCAGGAGATTAATTTTCAAAAGGGTCTTAACAACAGGCATAATGTGAGCTATGAGCTTTTGCGTGTGCTGTTGCCATGTTCAAGAAGCTAGTAAGGCAGTTAGTGTTTCAAGAGAAAATACAAAATATGAGGTCATATATTGACACTTACTTTAAGAAGAAATATTTTGATCAATGTTCTTGCCGTACCCATGCAAATGAAGGGGCTAGAATAACTTTCTGGGGAAGATTAGCACATTTATATAAACTGGCAATGGGAGACAGAGAATTTACAAGATAAGTGAGATTGAGAAAACTGATGGGATGGAATTGAGCAATGGGAAATGCAGGTGAAGTATCCAGAGCAGCTTTTATGGTGTTACAAGGTTTTCAAGGGTACATAGCTGTTAAAAGATGGGAGTACTGCCTAAGTGAAGTTGCAAAAGCATCATTGCTTTGGGGCATTTGAAACTAAGCAATGCAGATGCAGTGATTGAAATAATCTTCTGTTACTCATTTCAACAGTTCTGGTAAACGTGCTGAAAGGCCATTAAATGGCTAACCGAATGTGGGAGGGCTGAACAATAGATAACATGAGAACTGTGAATCTCTTAAGGATCTTGGGTTGAAATTCACTCCCACTTGCCCAGTGAACATGCTGACACCAGCATTTCTGAGAGACTTTTTTATAAAGAGATGGTTTATTTAATTTGTGAAGAAAAAGCAACACAATGTTTATCACCAAAATGTATTTTTTGAAGGTATTGATGACTACACATATTCCAGTGGTGATGTGAAAGCTTTAAAGTCCAATAGGAAAAAATACAGTGGGAAGACCCCACATCTTCTGCTAATGTTATTACCCTCCTACAGACTTGAGTCGCAACAGCCCAGTCGGCGGAAGAAGCGTGCTCTAGATGCTGCCTATTGTTTTAGGTAACTATGCATCTATATTCCATATACTTACTCAGTAGTACCACTCTGTAAGGTGTAATGCTGTTGCTTATGATGTTTCTTTATGATTGGCGTGTATACAGAGCTTGCACCCTCATTTGTGGACCCACAGGGTCTATGTGCAGCAGGTATCTGCCCAGCAGTCTCCAGTCTCACAGAGACAGTGGCAGATGGGGAAGATTGTGGCCTTCGAAAGCAGAATCTGAGTTCTATCTGGGATGATTCCCAGACTCATCAGCTCCATAATGACAGCCAAATTATCGCCTCTGTTCTGCTCACCTACTTAGAGCGGCCGCTCAGTAGGACCTGGAGAAAAACACTGGTCCTCCAGGGAAACCATTAGCTATGTCTGTATAAACAAGTCCTGCCATGTCTAAGCATTCGATTTCGGTTACAGTATAAGCTACTGTTTATGTGATTTGTTTGTGAGTTCTCGTGACTCAGACCTGCCTGCCTGCAAAGCATCATTCAGGGAGCAAGCAACTGGATTACCTTTATTCCCTGTGTTGTCTTTGTTATGACCAATGTGCTTGTCTACATTTTATTTCCCAGGAACGTGCAGGATAATTGCTGTCTGCGTCCACTTTATATTGACTTCAAGAGGGATCTTGGCTGGAAATGGATTCATGAACCTAAAGGATATCATGCTAATTTCTGTGCAGGAGCCTGCCCATATTTATGGAGTTCAGATACTCAGCACAGCAGAGTAAGTAATATTTCTTCTATGTTTTAGCTTCTATTTTATAACTGCAGGGTGAACTATGTTTGTAGGACTGACATCAGCACCAGTGCCCAAAGCTTGTATTTATTGCATCAGCAACTAAGGATGATGAAATGTGGCCCTTTAGAGTGACTTCAGATGACCTCAAGCTAGCACTGAAGCAATAGGAATGTATTGGCCTCGAGTTTTTATGTTCTTAATGTATTCACTGATACAACATGTAGATGGATTGAATGCTTCTGGGGAGCATGAGGTTGCTGTAGGTTTAGGAGGCTGCCTGAGAAGGGACCTTTCATGATGGAAAATGAGTGGAAGATGGCACAATAAGTTTGGTCAGCAAAGACACTGAGGAAAGCATTATTATTAGAGTAACAAAAGGGCTGAGTCGTACTACCTGGTTACCACCTACCAAGACCTTTCATTGAATTTCATGAAAATGTACTGATAGATATAATTCTTTTACTCCAAAATGTGTATTAATTTTTATACTTTGAAAACTTATATGCAAAGGAGGAACCTGGTATCTGGAATGCTGTCATAGTCATATGAGATGGGACTTCTTATTTTAGGGATTAGATGTGGTATTTTAGCCAACTACCTTAGGATGAGTGCTGGGAAGTGCTTTTTTCTCTCAACTGTCAATAAGGATGTCTAGACAGTAAATGCAAGAGACAGACATATGCACCACAGTTGTCATAAAGCAAGAATTTCACCCTCAGGTCCGCATTAAGAATGATGTCTTCCTTTTTCAAGCCTCCCTTAAAATACCAGATCAAAGTCAGCCAGCAGGGAGAACTCTTCGTGTTCAAGGGACAGTTTGCTTTCCCTCTGTGCTATAAAGCCATGGTAGCATGTTCATCCTGAGCTTACAGACTCAGGTATAGATATCCTTTGTAGCTGTCACTAGCTGTGGCATTGTGCTATTAGCAATGTCAGCAGGCAGAGGTATAAATTAGGTAAGTAAGTTTCCGTGCTGGTGTGGAGTAGTAGTGTACACATTCTGGAGCAGCACTTGTTTTTAAAGGAAAGAGGAAGAATAACTGTCATGGTCACAAATATGTGGTTTGGATAGTTGCCCAAGGAGTCAGAAGTTGCTTAATAAAGTAGTTAGTGTTGCTGTCCTGAACAGATCTTCTGTCTCTCTAAGCTGCAAATGTTGTGTTGAAGTTCTAGGAAAAGGTCACTTGGTGTTTGGCAAACACATTAATGGCATCCTCAGAAATACCTATGCATCATCAGTGGGTAGCCCTACATACTTCCCTTGCAGAGAACCATGTATATGAATCCAACGTGACATAAAGCACCAGCGCTGCTAACTTCACCACAGCTGGATCTCAACAGGAGTAACTGCAGCTTGAGTCCTGGTGCTTGCAGGGTGGCATTAAATGAAGCCAGAAAGGAAGAACAGAGCTTCTGCTCTTATGGGCTCTCTTCTCCCTTTGCTGCACTTGTAAAGCCAAAATCCTGTAACAGCAAATGGCAGTCTGAAGACACAGATAAAAGCCATTCAGTTTCTTCTTTCAATATCAATACAGTGTGCGTGTTGATTCAAAGGGCTGTGCTTTCAAGGCAGGCTCCAGGCATGAGGTTTAAGACTGTATGGATAAAACCTTAGCAAACTCAGGCAGGTTGTGACATCAGATTGAACTGAAGAAGCATAAAATATGTTAAAATCCAGGAATCTTCATATTGCTTCCACTGGGCTTTCAGGCGCTGTGGCAGGAAGTGATACAGAAAGGAATTTGCTCCTCAGTGGTGGGAAGGCAAGAGGTAGCTGTCTTAAATCTCTCTGTTTTCCTTTCTCCTAGGTACTCAGCTTGTATAACACCATAAATCCAGAAGCTTCTGCCTCTCCGTGCTGTGTGTCCCAGGATTTGGAACCCCTCACCATCCTCTACTACATTGGCAAAACACCCAAAATTGAACAGCTGTCCAACATGATCGTAAAGTCTTGCAAGTGCAGCTAAAGAATACCCCTGAAGCAGTGTGACGTGTGTGTTATTATAACCAAGGAAAAACAGAAAGAGGGAGTGAGAAGGAAAGAAAGACAAATGAAAACCCAGGTTCATCAGTGTTAAAAAGAAAAAACAAAAAAAGAAGAAAAAAAGTGGTACTAGACTGAACTGTTCGAAAGTTTGTTTTGTTTTTGTTTTTAAACTGGCATCCGAAGCAAAACATTGAAGGCCTTTATCCTACATTTCACCTACACATAGTGTGAGATAGACAAGAAGCAAAGTTAAAGGAAAAAAAAGAAACCTTTAAAAAATAAACACTGGAAGAAATTTGTTAGTGTTACTATGTGAAAGGAAAAAAAACAGGAAAATCCCATGAAGTGGAGTTGCTGTATCTGTCCCGTGCCTTACTTGATCTCTCTGTATTGTTACGCAATAGGCATCCTACCCATTCCTCTTAGTTGTAGAGTTAACAGTGCATTATTTATTTGTGTGTAAAAACTATCAAATGAACATTTCAGTATCACCATTGGAAAAAAAGAAAACCAGCCAATGAGGACAAAGTGGAGACCAAATAAACTGCCAGAAATGCATGTTAAAGCCTAAAGGAACACGAGCTCAAACAAATCAGAAAAGTAATGGTTAGTTTAGTTCCATAAAAATAGAAATCAGTTATTACATTATTGAGAAACTCTGCCTTTAAAATACCTTATTTTCCATGCCAGCTGCCTAGAGAGGCTTCTTGTAAGGTCTCAAACCCTTGTTTTAAATACTGAATAATTTACTAATAAAGGACACTCTGTTTCAGTCTCAAAAACAAGTCTATAAGAATTTTTTTTTACTGTAAATGATTTAAAATGTCAGTTTAGTAAACCAGTGAAATATTTAACATGTACTGGTCTAATCTTCAGACCTTAATATGTTGCTGTATAGCTATGCTATGGGATTTTTTTGTTCTTTTGGTATATGTAACCATACCTAGAGTATTACAATAGGTGGGTAGTAAAAGCCAGCTTAATTGGAAACATATCTGTAGATCTCTATTTGTAAACTATTAAAAAAATAAGTACTTTATGTGTAATGTGTAAATTTTCACCGTATTTTTGTACTCTGTAATACTGTCAGCTCTCATGAGTTTGAATTTAATTTGGGGCTCTTTTTGATCACTCAGAATCATGTGTTTCCCTCTAGCTGGCCAGTATGAGTAGAGTCCCTGTATTTTGACTTGCACTACAAATACATGTTTTATAGTAATTGCTATCCATGTGCTTTGTATATTGTTCATCATTATGACATAAGCTACCTGACTCCATTTGTTTTCTGTTTTATAAAAAAGAATGGATTAAAGCAATCTCTCCCCTCTCCCCCCTTCCCCTCCTTCCTCGGTTGTTCTCCATTTATAACACTTGGAATCACGATGCGGTTCGGATTCCTTGACCTTATTTCATTTCGGCTATAGACATTCAAACAGATGGGCAGGGAGCAAGGTGTTGGAAGAAGAGATGTCCCAGCCTGGCTGAAGCGAGGCGAAACCTTGCAGGGAATGACATTCACCACTGTGCAGAAGGCTGGTAGGAAGCGTCTTGACGCAGCTATGCTCCGAGTTGGATCAGTTTGTGGTCAGAGGCTGTGTCCTTGGCTTTGCACGCAGCAGGGACTTGTCCCTGCAGTTGGTCTGTGGGACTGATCCTGCTCCTGCTGCAGGGAACAGAGATTTGCCTTTAACTTGGCACAGCAGGCCCCTATGGGCTATTGGGGTGTGTGTGAGAGGATTTGCAGGATCAGACCCCCGATTTTTGCAAGTTTGCCAATTTATTTTTTTTTCAATTGAGTTCACATTAAAGCGTCTTTTAAAAAATAATAAAAAAGGAACTCGGGGTTCGCAGGATTTGGTTGTTACACAGGTTTAAATGTTACAGAAGGAGTGAAAAACCAAAAAAGTTCCATGTTTAAAGTTCATTTAAAAAAAGCTCCAACCTAAATTAGCACAAAACGTCTTGAAAAAGGCACATCCAGTTCATTTCACATGACGAATGGTTTTTGCACAGCAGAGCTGGAAAACCACGTTAGAAACATACTACTTGGATGAGAAGGACTTTTTCTGTCATTGACCCGAGCGGTGTCAGGAGGACATTCCTGAGCTTGAAGTTGTCAGCTCCAGTTTTGAGAAGTGCAATGTTCTTTGGCTTCAGCAGAACACTGATGCAAAGCTGAAGGACCGCAGTAGCTTGCATACACGCGGCTCCTCGGGACTTGAGGAGAGCCTGTGCTTATGGCCTAGATGGAAACATAGCCCCACAGATGATCTAATCCCACCCGTTGACTCAGCGCAGAGGAGGAGGTATGTTAGACTTCTGATTTATTTAGTGAGTTGCGATGAACAAGTGAAAAAATCTGTCCTGCTAACACTTGCTTGAGCCAAACTTACTCCAGTGAGAAGATGCACTGAACTCAGTGAAACTCCTCAGGGTAGGAAATACTCTGGATTTTGCTGGATACGGCAGCAAAATTAGTTTTATCAGGTTCAGTACGAGAACTGTATTTTTGTTGGACAGGAAAGGAGACAAGGATGAACGTGTTTTACAGAACATAAAGACGTTTTTGCAATTCCCTGCGATGGGAATGCAGCTCGAAACAAGTTTTGAAGCTTGAAAAAGTGGAATAGGAGATAGCGTAGTTGTCCAACTATACTCACTATGCGCTGGACGCAGCTGAAAATTTCGGTTTGGGTTTAGAGTTTTGCTCTAAATTTAAGTATAAAACTTTATTTCTCCAAGTCATTACCCCAAGAGCAAATACTTTTTATTTTTACTTCTTTTTCCTCAAAATGCACTGATGGTATTTGAAATACTCTATTATAAAGCTCCTACTTTTGTTTGTTTGATTTTTGTTCATTAGGCATGTATTTCCCTTTAATTACCAAGGATGTTAGGCCTGATCCTACAATGTGCAGAACTCATGGGTGAAACTCCCCTCTACAGAGTTGGTTAATGTGAGTCCTAAGCACCACTCAGGTCTGATGTTACTCCCCTTGGATGATATTGAGATGGATCTGCAACAGGGCTTTGTGATAGGGGCCTTACCAGAAGAATTGCCACTGTCTGAGCAAAGTCCCTGAGAACTGGTGGGAAATGTTCAGTACCCGGAAAGATGGGATCCAAGGGGTTGACTAGAGCTGAGAGGGAATCTTAGCACTTAGCTGAATGGGGTAGGACAGCCCTTTTTATGTGTTTAGCATGAATACAATTGTACGGTTGGCATGGTTTAAAGGAGAAAAAAACCCAAGGAACTTAAAGGACAGCTGTGTTGTACTTTGGTGATCTATTACTCTGTATTTTAACACATTGTATGTCTGTTTTTGTGGTGCTCTAGTGGTAAATAAATTATTTCAATTACATGCTGGTGTTGCTTTCATATGGTAGTGTTCTTCTGGCATAGGCGATTCTGCAACTCTGGCTCAGCTTAATCCGTGCAAAGCCTGATTAAGTGTGTGATTTTAGTGTGTGCGACCTTGGCATGGTCCAGCACAGGCTGAGATGAAGAACAGTCATCCAGGGTGAGCGTGAATCACATCTGCTCTGAGAATTGCTTCCCCCTCAGCCACTGCAGTATATGTGTTAGTCTATAGACAAGAAGTGGCTTCTGCTTGACTGCTCTGAGCGGCCTGCGCTGTCCCATGTGTGTGCAGGACTGGTTATTGCCCTGGGCAGGAGTGATGCTACCCCACTGCCCTACTGTGCCTGATACCTCACCAAAACCATGCTGGCATGTCCCTGTAGGCACCAGTTTGGGGGTCTTTCCTCTCTGGTAGAGGATCTTCTTCCTCATGTCTGTAGTGCTCTGGGAAGTGAGAAGGTCATCTGTTTCATGACCTTATAGCAGCCTTCCAATACCTAAAGGAGGCCTACAAGGAATCTGGAGAGGGGCTTTGTACAAGGGCATGTAGTGACAGGACAAGGGGAAATGGCTTTAACCTGGTTGGGTAGATTCAGATTAGATATAAGGAAGAAACTCTTCACTATGAGGGTGGTGAAACACTGGCGTAGGTTGCTCAGAGAAGCTATGGCTGCCCCATCCCTGGCAGTGTTCAAGGCCAGGTTGGACAGGGCTTGGAGGAACCTGGTAGTGCAGCTTTTCATTATCAGACTTTCTGCATCTTAGGTCACTTAAACAAACAAAACTGATGGGAGGAAGGTCTGCAGGATTGAATCATTACTTTAAAAATTAATAAAATTATACATGAAAATGCTTCCAGACCAGGGACTGATGATGAAAAGGGGTGAACATCTGCACTTTCTGATGCCTTCTCTGGATTCTATGGAGTGCATACCATTTCTTGACATAAATGAAAGAATATGTTTATGCCAGATTGTTTAGTGTTATTGTGATAAATTATAACAAATGGACTGCATGGCCTGTGAATATGTTTTAAGGATGCAACTTGTGATAAGCATTAAAAACAATCTTATCTGTGATGAATACAGATAAGATGCACTCCAGCCTTACAGTAATCTGCCTTAATTGATTTCAGTGAGGTTATACTAGCACAAAACTATGGTCCTGTAAAAATTGCCAGATACCAGGTTTCATCCTATCTATTTTGTATACCCAGACATGTGCTTTGGCACGGATGTAATATGCCAGCCCCATTCTTATACCAGGTAGCCCTTACGCAGTGAGGTGAGAATACTTTGCACTACTGTCTAATTTCTGCTTTATTCCTGAAATTTCCTGAAGACCAGGAGGGTTTGAGGAGGAATGTTGATTGGAAATTCTACATGGGAAAGTGGTTGTGATGCCTTGTAACTAAAGAGGAAAAAAGTGGAGGGAACACAGTGTGCTAAGAGAGGTTTTACAGTGTGAGGCTGAAAAGATGGAAGCTCTCCCACAATAATGAGATTTATGCAGAATATTTTGGTGCTGGGCTCGCCCTTTCCTTTTACTAACACAGCCTCTCCAGACTTGTATCAGTGAAGCCCTTGCTGCTCTGCTTGAATCGAATTGTGGTTAATAAATGTGGAATATATAGGAAAAAGCCCAAACCGTGTAAATATCTTGAAAACCCTTTTTTAGGCCAAATTCTGCCTCTTAGATCAGACGGAACAGATTCTATGAGGAGCCATGAGTTCTGGAAGAAAATAAACCAAGAGGTTATGTAATTATATGTGGTTATAAAGTAGATGTGAAGTAATGTAGTTGGCTTGTCAGTGGGTATGGGTGTAACAGTAATTTCTTCATCTGTATAAAAATAAAATTAAATGGAACAGAAAGCTGATGAGAACTCCCAATCAAATTTGATATGCTCATTTAATGAAGTAACCTGCTGGAATCTAATACAGAATCCCTGGGGTACAAACCTTTCTTAAAACATATGGTGGTCTAAGAAACAAATATTTCCTTTGAATGTGGTGTAATAGTGCCAAACCAGGATGATGGCAGGAATGGAGGAAGGGTCAGTGATCAGTGATCACTGGATCTTGGCACTGTTTGCATGTACTGTAGGCAGGTCCCAATTAAAAATCCATGCAACTCACAGCAAAAACATTTGCCACAAGAAAGGGAAAAAAGAAGATACAAATGGCAAATGGGACCTGATTATAGTATATGCAAAGTGTACATGAAGTACATGTACTTCACTTTTTGTTCAGTGAAGTACACCATGACTGCAAGGAGTTCTTACAAACTATTTGGTCCAGCTAACTAGAGAGGAATCAAACCAAAATGTTAACATTTGAGTACATGTTTTACCAAGTTGAAAATCAAGTGTCTGAGGCTCTGATGTAGCGTTCAAACCTGAAACGCTTCTATAGGATTCAGTTGGGTCCAATCCCTGCAACTGGTTCGTAACCAAACTTTAATCATCAGATTCACTGCTGGGGTGTGTAAGGCTCTGAGCTTAACATGCCAGAAGTTCTTGCACTTGAATAGCTCTGAGCGTGCCAGATGCAAGTCTCACAGAATAGTCTTGTATTTCTTTTTTTCCAAAGCACAAAGTTGTATAAATGTTATTGGCATTCATAGTAATGGCAGTCAGAGACAGTCAAAGTGTCCCTACAATCACAGTGGTTCCCAGAGAACCAGTAACGGTCACCACTCCTTAGGTCACCTTCTTCAGTGATTTAAAGAACAGCATTATGGGACTATGTGATGGGGTTTTTGCCATCTGATGGAACCCATTTAACGAATTGATGGCTTCATTCCAGTTCCTAGTGTAAAATTGTTGGCAGTCTTCAAGGATATGTAGACTAATTTCATCCATCAAAAGCAGAAAATATCTTTATCCGGAAAAAACTGCTTTTTTTCCACTTTGGAAAAATGTAAATACACAGGACAAAATATGCAGCAGTTCATAGCAAGTTATGCATTCCTCTGCAGTGTGTAACCTGTTCTCAAAGAGGTGGTCTGGATCAATTTGTGAACATTTGGGAGGAAAAGCTGGATTTAGAGAAACTCTGAAATACATTGTTTCTTCTTCTATGAAACACTCCATTACAAAAAAAGCCAAAAGACTGTAAATAAGAATATGAGCTGAATTTATTTTTTTCCCATTGATATCCAGCTATGGTGGATAACACAGGAGGTGAATAACTGCAGATCCTTTGTCTCAAAGACAGCCAATCGATGTATACAAAGTTGGGTCACAGAAAGTGAAGCAGGAAAGATGAACACAACAGAAGGTTTATGTCAGTGTAAGTATAGGCCCTACATAAAGCCACAGGAAAACGGGACTGGTTTTTGTTGTACTTTTTGCTTTGGGCTTGGCTGTGCTTCCATGGAGCTGTTTCCATTCCTCATCCTTTGTCTTGGAATAGGGGCTTCTTTAGGGAGGGAGGAGTTTACCTAGGAATAAGTGAAAGTCGCTGACCCATTTTGAGATCATTATCAGTCAGGATAGTTATTAACACGACCTTAATTAACATTTCCTGTAGCAAAACACCTCTAACTGCTCTTCTGGCCTCTATCTCATGCTTTAGCATTAAAAGTTGCTCTGCTGCTTTGTTGTAACAGATGGTGTCTATCAAGTAGCTGAAATCTCAGCGAGCATCCCAAGGACTGAGGAGGAGATCTCAAGCATTAAACCCCCAGGTTTCTCTAGTTCCACATCCCTTAAAGTAGTGCTGTAACATCCCAGGTGCTGGCTGGGCACAAAGCAGAACCTCAAACACACTCTCAGCAGTTGGTTATCCATGTAAATAATGCAAAAGTATTGTGTTTTGGTCTCCACAAGACCCTCATGCGCTTATTCAAACAATACCTCACTGATGAGACCTTCTTCCACCTTATAAGCAGCATAGGATGAATCAGTGACTCTCTCCCATGCCGGGGGACATCTGTCCTCAGAAGCCAGTGGATATGTATATGCAAAAATATGTGTGGCAGGTTGCATATATGGAAACCCCATTTACACACCTGCAAGCAAGAATGCACACAGCACAAAAAGAAAGAATTGATTCATGCTTGATCCATTTCTGTGGATGCAAAGATTTAAGAGGTGCATATGAACTTAAAGAGCTCTTTAAAACTTGCATTGGACTGCAGTGTTTATACAAGGGGTTTTTCTTTTCTGTATTTGTAAACCTCTCCCTCTATTTGCTAAGTATCTTTGCACTTTCTGGACAACTTCAGTAGTTGTATTCTTAGCAGTCTTATCGTATGGCTTGCAGGAGGGAAAAACAAAATTTCAGAGACTTCCACTTCTGGGTTACTCCAGCCATAGCAGGTTGGTTTTGCAACTTGTGTTGCTGGATGCAGGAAATTGCTTTTGGAGGCAACTGAGTGGTCTTATTCCCAGCTGTCTTACTTTATCTTTACTCCAGCACAACTACTTCAACAGAGGACATAAACCAGGCTTTAAAGTCGTTTTGTTAAGGTCAGGCTCAGTTTGCCATTTTACTGGTGGCTCCACACAAAGCCTGTGTGTTTGTAAAGTGTTTTAAAATTGATTGCCACAGTAGCCTACATGAAAGCATCCATATTACACATGAGTTTATATTTGAAATCTAGAAAAATGAAGAATATGATGATTTTCTGGAGAAGGAAATTGATCTTATTATCACTTTAAGTGGTGTATTTCAAAAGGTGGTGGTGTCATTTTTATCTCATCCAACAGTATTGAAAATAGCATTCTTTAATGCTGGATTCAATTCTTGTGCTGTTTATTGCATGGGTATATTATATAGCTAGAGCTAGGGGAAACTACCCTTTTCAGTTGCTTATAGCTTTTGCAAATAGTTTTCAGGCTGAACATTTGATGCTGGAATTCAGCCCAGAGAGAAAATTATCAGCAAGTTTTATCAGACTTTGTTGAGATATCTTTGACTTCTGAGAGAACAGGTAAGTATATTTGCCTTATCCTCTCCAATCAGAAATGCTGTGCACTCATAGCTCAGCTTGAAAGCAGAATTTGGTCATCGGCACTCTAGGTTGTTGGGGTCATACAGTCAGATTACTATATCAGCTTTCATTTCAAACATGAAAGCAAGTTTTATGTATTCCTGACTGGAAAGAAATGCTTGAGACCATAAGCTGTATTGAATTAACATGGTGACATCTATTTGAGTCTGCAGAATAACTGCAACAGAGCACGGAACAGAGTGAAGTTGTGCTCTTTGCACATTTTCAATGGAGAACATGCTCTTTTCAGAAGACTGGCCTCTCCCCCAGGCCTCCGGCATACAGTAAAAAAGCCTCCCAAGTGAAACAGTCATGTTCTTGTTTCTTTGCTGCTTAAGAAACAAGAATGGAAATGTCAGGTTTTCAGGTTCTCGCTAAGAAGAAAAAAGAATCTGAGGAAAAAGAAATATCTAAACATCTGAACCATTTTCAGCTCTGACAGTGCTCTCTCCAGGACTTTTTTTTTTCTTTTTCTTTTTTTTTTTTTTTAAATCAATAAATATATTTGTAGCATGAACTGGTCAGGAACTGTAACATGAACTGTGTAACATGAACTGTGTAACATGAACTGTGTAACATAAACTGTGGAAGTGTCCTAATGGTAAGCCTGTCCAGAAACAACCCAGTCCCCTTCTGTCTGTGGTAAGTGGGCAAAACACCTTAGTGCAAATACTCTCCACCAGCTAATTGGAAGTGAAGGCAGAGGAGTGTTTAGTTGCACTTCTCAGTTCCATTTGGTTTTTATTCGCTGTTAAGTAGTGGCAACCTGACAAGAGAATAAAGCCATCATGGCCCTTTAAGATCTCAGCTGAAGACAAGCTGAGTTCAGACATGTCTTGATGTTCAGCCACTGCCTCACCTAAGAGAAAATCTAAGCATGAAGGAACCTCATTGAGCAAAAAAAATTATCACAGAGAACAAGAATAAGCTGCATCCCCAGAAACAAACAATGAGAAGGTTTTATACCAAACAAAGACCTGCTTAGAAAAGTGCATTAGAAGTGACTATCTCTGTCAAGGCACAAAAACCTCAAAGATGCATCCCTAGGCTGACCAGGCTCTGTGTGAGAAGAGCTTCATCACAGCCTAATTTCAGCTTCATCATGATCTTGGGTTACTTGGTGGTATGCGTTTATCTCTGAATCTTGATCTATTTCTTTGAAATCTTTTCAAGAGTAATCTGTCACAGAATGTGATTGTATAAAGGGAAGAAAAGTAGCAAATGTAAAAGTAAAAAAATAAAGGTCGATCAGATTCTTCCTGTATACATCATTGCATCCTATATATCATCATTGCACATTTCCTGCTGGGATAATTACAGAATTTGTTTAGAAGACTCTGATTCTTCTGTTATATTCCCAAGTTGTTGTAAATCACTTAATAGAGGTTGTATACTCAGCATCTTTGTACTAAAATAATTCCTAATCCATACCAAAATTTTTTCCTTTGCTTTAAGGGAACTACTTCCAGGGGCTAAATCAGGACAAATCATTTTCTTGTATCTGTTCCTTCTGCAGCTTGTCTTCTGAGGTTTGGCTGTATCAACGCCATGAGTGAATGGTGCTGATTTTCTTGTATCTGATGTAGGTATCTCTTGAAACAGTACGGCATTGAACTCTGTCCATCAGTTTGCCGTATAGACCAAGGAGACATGCATGTGACTTTGAGTGAAGTGGATTGGCTTGAAACTGGGTTCCTCAAACTGACGGAAGACTCCCAATCTCCTAAACTTGGAGCCATATTCTCCAAAGCTTTTCCTGGGGTCACTTTCACAGTTACCCCTCCACAAGGGGTAACACAGACCACTGGAGGCACCTTTCATGATGGAAACAGAGTGGGAAGGCCAGAAAGAATTTAGATCTGTTTATAGAGTTGGCAGCCTAAATGTATTCACAGCTAAGGAATCTTCATATCAATACAAGTAACAATATGCATTGATGAAGTAGGGCAAAACTACTCTTGTCTCAAAAAAACAAAGACATCTCAGCAGAAATAAGAGGCTTATTATGAGAGGGACAAAAACATTAGCCCCAAATAAATCATAAAGTTGACAGTGCTGAAAAGCCATCTAATTTCCACTGTTCAATTGACATCCTATTTTTTTAATTTGTTTGATAATTGTGTTTCTGGGTTTTTTTTTCAAGAGAAAATTTTGTGTATTCACTCAGCCTTCAAATCCAGCACTGGTTCACTACTTAAATGAGAAGTATTGTGTTTTTATGTTCCCGGTTTAATGCAGCAAGCAAGCAGAGATCAAAGTATCTTGAGAACTACGTTTAATTATAATCGCCGCCACAAATGCCAGAGCAAGATGTGGCTCTTTCATAAAAGAAAACACAGTAAAACAATATTATGCAGTTTACAAATTCCATCAAACCACTGTACAAATAAACAATGCTACTGAATCACACAACAAATCATCTTACAATTAGGCCACACAAGACCATCTGGTTTGCAAACCAGCCTACAAGCCAAAGAGGAAAACTTTGAAGATAAATATTGCCATATGTGGAAGCCCAGGAAAAAATATTACTTACTAGCACGGAGCATCATTTTGAAATGTAATTCTCTGTGGGAATTGAAGATTTCTTACTGAGGCTAATATGTTTTGCAAGAAACCTCACAAAATGGAAGCATAAGGTATTACAGATAGGCCCAGAGACCGTGAAAGAATGAAAGCACATTTAAAGCAGCTGGATTCAGCCTGTCTGCTGGTTGAGTACCTAAGTTAATTTGGAAGTTTTAACATCTTTTTGGTCCAGGACATTTATCTAATTGCAAAAGGGAAACATCCTGTTATTTCTCAATCGAAGTGTACTGATAATAACAAAAAGTAGAATCTGGTCTACATGAGCTTTGAATGACTAAAGTAGAATTATTTTATCACTCTTTCTTGTACCAATGGTTGGAGTTTCTTAGCCTGCTGATGGACAGCTTTGCAAAGCTCCAGGACTAAAGAGCAAGATTTACCAAAGCAAACAGATATGTGGGAGGTCTACTTCCAGTCACACAATGGCTGTGCAGTTCACAACTGGAACTCCACATTTTCTAAACACCGAGGCACTGTAAGACACCTAAAAATAGAGACCAGCAATCAAGATGTCTGAAAAATCTTCCAAAGGTGTTGACCAATGAACAGATTTTCTCCAAAGTCAGTGGTAAGTTTCTCCTTAGTATTGATGATGCAGGGTCAGGTCCTGAAGCACAATGATCAAGACAGAAGAATATAAAAAAAGCAGCAAATCATAAAAAGCACAAATCCAACTCAAATCCACCTCGACAAATTTTGATTAAAAAATACAGAAGTTTTCATTTGTTTGAAATGTACAGTCTCTATGCAGTCCTGTTGCTTTGTTCTCAATTTGTTTTGCCTTATGCTATGAAAGACCATGAACATGTGAAAAGGAGTTTCCCTTTCATGCTTTGAAACAAATGAAAAAAAGTTGAACTATTAAAAAGGATAATTTAGGACATTTATAGAATGATAAAATACCTGTTAAACTATATCAGTTTATGTGCATTATATAGGTATAAAATGGCTTGAATGCTTATAGTTGACATCTCTGGCTCATTAAATGTTTTCTTTCTGTCACAGGTATTTCACATAGAATTGATCAAAGGTTTGGTTTCTCCAGAAAGTGGCTCATATGTTAAGAATAACTCAGAAGTGCTGAAGTCACAGTTTTATTCTTGCAGGGTTGCAAATGAAATCTGTACTTTGATACTGAGGTTTCAGAGACGGTTTTAGGCAATGTTTTTACAAACTAAAAACATACCTGTAAAAATGCTGTCCTCACCCTCAGTTTTCGTCCTCAAGGGAAGTATAATATCCCTGCAATTGACCTGCTTCAAAACTTTTCAAATCTGTTGTGTCCAGTGCATCGTCCTTTAAAGAAAAGACTTAAAACTAATTGTGGGTTTGGGAGCTTTTGCTTCAGTTCACTAAGAGATGAAGTAACGCATAACTGTATCACAGCTCAAACTGTCCTGATGTATCCCGAGCCTTCATGATGAGTCTTCATTTGCTGCATTAGTTCAGTCCAGTGGTTTCAAGGAAGGTCTGATTTATGTCAGTGCAAGTCTGAGCCAAACCTTGATAAACCAGAATGAGAAACAAAAGTGTTGTTGGCAAAACTTTGGGTAGTACTAGCTTTGGGGCACCATAGTATTTCATCGTATATTCAATGTGCGCTGCAATTCACAGGGAGCACTACTATGCTTGAAGTCTATTAGTAGCTCATGAGAGTGTCTCACTCTCTGAAGTCTCTCTAAAGGTTCTTTGAATCACATGGTGCTAAAAAAAGGCCTTCTTCATCCAGTGTATAACAACTGAGTCTTTTTTTGAGTGTGAAGGCCAATTTCTTACTTAGTTTGAGGTGCAGTCACTGCATTTGTAGGCTGTTTGAATTGAATAGCCAATGTGGAATGGGAGATTTCTCCTCTCAGCACCACTGGGCAGCGGTTTTCATGGAGATTCAGAAGCTGATATACAAAGGCTTGCCAGCTTACATCATCTATAGATCCTAATTTTGTTATGTTGATGCCATGGATTAAAATAGCAAGCAAGCAGGCTGTGCTGGTTTTCAACTCGTGATCTTTGCATTACTTATTGCTTCTCTAATTTAGAATGCAGCAGTTATTTTGCAAGCATTGACAGTAGCCCTCAACATACACAGAGGAAGACATGATCTTTGCCTATGCACTAGATAGATAGCTAGAGCTGTGGAGAAAACCAAGACCATTTCTCACTTAAAAGGGTTTTGTCTCCAGATGACATTAATCTCAGGCTTCTCTGACAGAGCTACACCAGTTTATCCTGGCTGAAGATCTGCTCATGGCTAGGCATCAGCACGGACCCTGAGATGGCTTGAAACATGTGTGAGTCACAGAGAGTTTGGGATGGGAAATTTGGAAGGGATGTGCTGGGGTAGGGCAGGGTAGGGTAGGGCAGGGCAGGCAGGAAGAGTGCCCATGGCTGAGGAAGAAAAGCACTTAGGGTTCTGCATTTTATTTCTG